>CM055078.1:17306425-17471605 GCA_029204045.2 Tillandsia leiboldiana
GAGAAGCCGAAGACCCGAGAATGTTAGGGTTGACAGAGAGAGGAGGGAGCCGAAGCGGAGATGGAGGTAGGTTTCGGGAAGGAAGCGGCGCTGCAGGTACGCTTGGTGAAGAGAACAGGGAGGCAAACAGGGAAGAGAAACAGCGGCGCTGGGTATTCCGACGACCGGAGAGGAAAGGCGAACACTCGAGAAGGTTAGGGAAGGAACAGAGAAGGGAGGCGAAGCGAAACCGAAGAGCAGGACAAAAAAAAAAAAAAAAGGCGAGAGGGAGGCTTCGGGAAGGCAAAGAGGCAGAGAAGTGATTAGACGCGACAGGGACGCTTCGGGAAGGCAAAGACGCAGAGAAGACCTCGGGAAGGCAAAGAGGTAGGGCGGTTCGGGAAGGCGAAGAGGCAGAGAAGGTTCGGTTGTAGGTTCGGACAAACAGGAACCTTTTAAAAAAGAAGGAGAAAATATTATAGAAGGTTCGGTGGTAGGGTTGGAGTAAGACGGAACTTTATAGTCGGTTCGGTGTTAGGGTCGGAACTGACGAACCGTAAAAAATGAACATGTCAGTGAAATAGAAAATATTATAGTCGGTTCGGTGTTAGGCTCGGAAGTAACGAACCGGAAGAAATGAACACGTCAGTGAAATCGAGGAGAAGCCGGCACGTGTAAATCTAGGACCGGGAAATCAATATTTGTATAGATGTCAACAAGTTAACGCTTTTGAAGCCAAATGAGGACAAAAGGATCTATGCCACTAGGTTGAATAATAACCCATTTTTTATTAGTAAGACTGTATTTTTATATCAAGATCAAGATCAAGATTATCTTCAAAAGCTCTCCAAATTTTTTCCGCACAGTTATCCCTTAAGCTCTCATTGTGAAGCATGATATACGCAAACTTAACAGTAAATAATCCTTTTGAATTTCAGCGCCAAAATATTTCATCGTATTCTTGTCCTATTATGATATTCTCCAATAACTCTTTAATTTTAGGACGCGTCCATTATCGATGCGCCAGTCTGTATCCATTAAATATTTTTCTCCAAATCCATTCTTTACCGTCAATACACCCACTTATATTTAACATTTTTTTTCAATTCTCTCTAACACATTAGAAAAAAAAAAAAAAAAAACCTAACTGTAGCGTTACCTTCCCACACCATATGTACCTCCACAGATTAATCAATTGTCCTCCCTGCACCATCTGTCCCTACGTAGGTTAATCAACCGTCAAATATTTTGACCGGGCAATTGAAATGCGTGAACAAATGTTTTGACATCTCAATTGACCGGCACCACACAATGTGAATGTGAATGAGCTTCTGTAATGAGAGGCAGTCGAGATCGCACTAAATAAATTATCAGAACTTTTTCCGACAGTTTTACTTAAATAGCATTTATGTAATAAAAAAAATTTAATTTTATATAATTTTCTATAAATATTATATATATATTTATAAAATTTAATTATTTATATTTATTTTAAAAAAAAATTAAATTATTCATATATATATATATATATATATATATATATATATATATATATATATATATATATATATATATATATATATATATATATATATATATATTTACTCTCTTAAAAAGACGAAGCTCTCTCTCCATGATTTTTTTTTTTTTTTTTTCATCATCATCAAAATTTTAACAATGAAAACTTGAAGATTTGATTGCTAGAAAAAAAATATATCAATTTTTTACTCATCATAAAAACACAAAGTATTAAAAAAAAAATTAAAACTAAAATCGTTGGAGTTTAATAGAAATAAATAAATAAATAATCAAAGAGAGAGAGAAGAGGAGAGGACATCGGTGGATTAGATTTTTCTTAAAAAAAAAAAAAAAAAAAAAAAAAAAAAAAAAAAAAAAAAGAGAATAAGATTACCGAAATTTTTAAGAAGGGACACACTATTCTAACAATTAGACTTTTGAAGAAATATTTTTATACGAATAAAATTAATATTTTATTTATATTTTATTAAAAAATAAATCGTGAGCTAACGATAATAAATCAAAATGACATATATAAAAATTTTAATATTTTTGATAAAATAAATATAAAGTATTAAACTTTATAGGAATATATTTATTATTTGATATGTCTATATAAAATAAAATTGTAAGAAATTAATTTTTTTTTTTTTTTTTTTTTTTTTTTTTTTTAAAAAAAAAAAAAAAAAAAAAAAAGGTAATGTGAACAAAGGTTTTCTAGAAATGCGTACACTGGTTGATTAATCAGCCTGTACAAGAGAATCTTCCGAAGAAAATTGTCAAGGAAGGCTTTAATTTTGCCGTTTTTGGGAAGGAAAATCTGGGAGAAATGTCAAAGAAGACTGAAAATCACCAGACATGAGCTTGAAAAGTAAAGGAATGGTGCGTACATTTTGAAACCAACAAGAATGGTTTATATAGAAGAAAATGTTTTGTCACGTCACGTCAAAATAGTTTTACCTTTGCATATATTCTAATCAATGTTTGTTATAGCGAAAGAAAGAAAGAAGGACATTTTATCAGACTATTAGTAATACTCTCAAATTAAATAAATCTTCTTCTTAATACCATTTATTTATGATATATCAACTAGCTCTAATCATTGCCATTCTACACAGGCCTAAGCAACATGGGAAGAAACACAAGAAAGGAGAGGAATACGCAAAGAACGTTAATAATCACATCTATGGTCAAATTTTATCATAAACAAAAGCAAAAATAATAAAATAATAGGGCTCAAAATAGAAAAAATATAAAGTTTTTTGAAAATAATCTTAAAGTGTTAAAATAGAAGCCCCAACAATTAAATTTGGATTTCAAACTCGGCCTAGCCGTTCCATGTCGAATTAGAATTGCACGTTAAAATCGAATACTCAAGCAAAACATTACAGCCATTTAAAAATTTCTCATGCCAAGTATAAAAATTTTCAAACTCAGCTGAATTTTCAACTCTGCTTGGTTGAATTGCATTTTTTCAACTCAGCTTGGCAAATAGACTATAAAGCTTTCTGGATGAACTCATCAACCCCTTTCAAACGGCTTTTATCAAAGGGCGGTCGATTCTAGATAATTTCTTCACGACACACATTCTGACCCACCATCTGTTTTCCTCCGACCAGCAAGCTGCATTATTCAAGATTGACTTTGAGCGGGCTTTCGACCACATTAACTGGTCCTTCTTGTTCGACGTTTTACTTAAGAGGGGATTTGGAGTCAAATGGATTGGCTGGATTAAAGCGATCCTTAATGCTTCTTCCAATGCGGTCTTACTGAACGGCACACCGGGAGCCTTCTTCCAATGTAAACGTGGACTGCGACAGGGAGACCCCCTTTCCCCCTTACTCTTCATCCTCTGCATTGATGTGCTGTTCAAAATGCTACAAGCGGCGGTTTCCAACTCGTTGCTAAAAGCGGTTGGTGTCGGGGATGTAGTGATCCATACGTTACAGTTTGCTGACGACCTCCTCTTATTTTTTGATGGTACTACAAAAGCGGCAGAGGGGATCAAGATCGTGCTAGATGCATTCTCGGCGGCATCGGGACTACGGATTAATTTTTCTAAGAGCCGCATTACTCCGGTTTCCTTAGAGACTGCGCAGGCCAACAGACTTGCTAGCCTGTTTGGCTGCGCCCTTGACAAGTTCCCGTTCACTTATCTTGGTCTTCCTCTCTCTCCAAAGGCGCTGCGAAAAACTGATTACTTGTTGGATTACGTAAAATCATGTTTCGAGTCCATATGGATTTGATCCAATCTTGTTCTTAAAGATTAGGGATGATTTAGGAATATCTTAAAGATAATTCTTAAGAGGATATGGACGACGACTAGAAGTGATTTAAAATCTCGGATGGACGGTGGAGATCGTTTCCTATTAGAATTAGGTTTTTAGAGTTATATTAACTCTTGCGATTCATCTTTTATTTTTTAGGGCTTCATTGAAAAATCCTAATTGAGAGGAAAAACGTGGAGAGCCTCCGTGAGAGAGTTTCTTGTAATCCAATTTTACTCCTTGTACTTTTGTGCCGTGGATTAATCGAATAACGCATTGAGGTGGTCTTGCCCGTGGACGTAGGTTGACGCATTGTTGGCCGAACCACGTAATTCTCGTGTCCTTACATTCCCTTATTTGTTTTATTTCTTTAGTTATTCTCGTGCTTGTTTTCTACAATCGTTTTCGCCTACTTTCATCTACGAAAGATTCTGTTTCCGCTGCGCTCGTGTGCTGTGTGGGTTGAGGTGTGCTCGGTAACCCCACGGCCGGTCCCCATTCAATTGGTATCGGAGCGTTTGGTTATTCGTAGTTCGTTGACGGTGAAACGATGGCGGGGAAAGTTTCAGTGGCAAAGTATGAGATTTCTCGATTTGATGGAGCGAACTTTGCGTTGTGGAAACTGAAGATGCAAGCAGTTTTGATTAAAGATGCTTGTGAGATCGCCCTGCAAGGAATAGAGAATAAGCCGGAAGGGATGACGAATTGATGAAGAAGAAAAGGCAAGTATTTTACTTTGCTCGATGCCGGAAACTTGGGATAATTTGATTATGAACTTGAGCCATGTTGAAACCCTTAAGATGGAGTCGGTTGTTGCATCATTACTTACCGAGGAGATGAGGCGGAAGTCTAGCCAAGGAAGTTCTTCGGGGGAGGCTATGATAGCACGGGGAAGACCTTTCGAGAGGGGGTATGGTGATCGAGGAAAGTCGAGATCAAAATCCAAGGGCAAAAAGAAAGTAAAGTGCTGGAATTGTGGAAAGTTGGGGCATGTGAAGAAAGATTGTCGGGTTAAAGGAGTTGATGGTAAATCCGATTCAAATAATTTTCAAGGTAATATAGCCGAAGCGGATGCTAAGTCGGCTAGTTTAGAAGACGGAGATGCGTTAGTCGCATTGGATAGATCCGAGCTTATTTATCATTGGATCTTGGATTCGGGGGCGTCATTCCACATGACTCCCTATAGGGAGTGGTTTCATTCTTATAAGTCACGGGATTGTGGAGTTATCTATTTGGGTGACAACACGGCATGTCCGGTGGTTGGAGTGGGAGACGTTCGGATCAAGATGTTTGATGGTGTTATTCGGACGGTTTCTAATGTTCGACATGTTCCTGCACTTCGAAAAAGTCTTCGATCACTTGGAAAATTTTGCAAACAAGGGTTTAAATTCATCGGCGAGAAAGATCACTTGAAGGTATGTCAAGGTTGTTTGGTGTTGATGAAAGGAGAGCAAGTAGGTGGCCTTTATAGATTAGTGGGCGAGACTCAAGTGGGAGAAGCGGTTGTTGCAAGCGCAAAGGTGGAGTCTTCAACGGTGTGGCATCGCCGTTTAGGACACATGAGTGAGCGCGGATTGCAGGTATTATCCAACCGTGAACTTCTTTCAGGTTACAAGTCCGCGCCATTTGTTTTTTGTGAAGATTGCATCTACGGGAAGCAACGAAGGTTGTCTTTTTCTCTATCACATCAAAGAAGTAAGAAGCATCTCGAGTTGATTCATTCGGATACTTGGGAGTCGCCCGATACTTCGTTGGGCGGATGTTCTTACTTTGTTTCATTTATTGATGATTATTCTCGGAAGGCTTGGGTGTATATTCTAAAGCGAAAGTCCGATGTGTTTGAGACTTTTAAGAAGTTCAAAACTCTTGTGGAGAATGAAAAGGATTTAAAAATTAAGTGCCTACGTTCTGATAACGGAGGGGAGTATTATTCAGGAGAATTTGAAGAGTTTTGTATTGAGCATGGAATTAAGCGGCATCTCACGGTACCCGGTACACCGCAACAAAACGGTGTAGCGGAGAGGTTAAATAGAACACTCATGGAGAGGGCCCGTAGTATGTTGAGTACTTCAAAACTCGACAAGAGATTTTGGGCGGAAGCCGTGAGCACGGCTTGTTATTTGATTAATCGAGCGCCGACAAAATCACTTGGTTTGGAAATTCCTGAAGAAGTTTGGAGCGGCAAGTTCGTTGATTACTCCTATCTTCGTGTCTTTGGATGTGATGCTTATGCGTGGATACCGAAGGAGAAAAGGTCAAAATTGGATAAGAACTCTCGGAGGTGTATATTTCTTGGCTATGCGAAAGGTGTTAAGGGGTATCGATTGTGGGACCCTACTACCCACAAAATAGTCATAAGTCGTGACGTTATCTTCAATGAAGGGTCCTTTCAAGGCACCAAGGAAAAGCAAGATGATGATGCTATGATTCCAATTGAGCTCTTTGAAGCGCGCGATGAGGTGCAAGTTGAGCAAGCACAACAGAATGATGAAGTGGTTGATGATGAACCTGACTTGGAATCTCCGCAATCATCCGAAGATACAAATTCACCGGTAGAGTCGCCAGCGGATTCCGGGCGTCCTAGTAGAGTTATTAGACCTCCTGCGAGGTATAATGACTATATTACTTCATTTATTCCTTCTGCAAACCATGTTAGTGCATATGTTGCTTTAGCGGAAGAAGATGAGCCGACTTCGTATAAGGAGGCTTGTGAGTCGACTGATGCTGGGAAGTGGCAATGCGCGATGGAGGAGGAGATGGAGTCAATTCGGAAGAACAAGACTTGGGAACTTGTTGATTTGCCGAAGAGAAGGAACGCGATTGGATGTCGGTGGGTGTTTAAGGTGAAAAAGGATACAGATGGGAATGTGGAGAGGTTCAAGGCAAGATTGGTGGTGAAGGGATATGCTCAGAAGCCGGGAATCGATTTCGATGAGATCTTCTCACCGGTGGTTCGTTTTACCACTATTCGGGCTGTTTTGGCGATCGCAGCGGTCATGGATTTGGAGCTCGAGCAGATGGATGTAAAAACAGCATTCTTGCATGGTGACATGGAGGAGGAGATATATATGTCGCAACCGGAAGGTTTTGTCGAAAAAGGCAAGGAGTATTTGGTTTGTCAGTTGAACAAATCATTGTACGGCTTGAAACAGGCGCCAAGGTGTTGGTACAAGCGATTTGATTCCTTCATTATAAGTTTGGGTTTTGATAGGCTTGAAGCGGATCATTGTGCATATTTCTGCGATTATAATGACGGGAGCTTCTGTATTTTGTTATTATATGTCGACGACATGGTGGTCGCCGGAAATAACAAGGACCAGATATCTATCTTGAAGACTCAGTTAGCCGGTGAGTTCGATATGAAGGACTTAGGAACTATGAATCAAATACTCGGGAAGAAGGTACTACGGGAGAGAAAGAATAGGAAAGTTTGGCTTTCACAGAAGAGTTATGTGGAAAAGGTTCTGCGGCGCTTCAACTTGCAGAACGCAAAGCCAGTTTCTACCCCGTTTCCTATTCATTTAAAATTGTCGGCCGAGCAATCACCGGGTATGGAAGCAGAAAAGACCGACATGGCTCGGGTACCATATTCATCGGCAGTAGGGAGCCTTATGTTTGCCATGGTGTGCACGAGACCCGACATTGCTCAAGCAGTGGGAGCAGTGAGTCGGTATATGGCGAATCCAGGTTGTGAACATTGGAATGCAGTGAAGTGGATTCTCAGATATTTGAGAGGTACTGCGGATTTCTCACTCTGTTATGGTTCTGCGGGTTTGGAGTGCGTCGGATATGTGGATGCAGATTTCGCAGGAGATAAAGACAGAAGAAAGTCTACCACGGGTTATGTTTTCTCCATGGGCGTTGGTGCTATTAGCTGGGAGTCGAAGCTTCAGTCGGTAGTCGATTTGTCGACGACTGAGGCGGAGTACATAGCAATGACACATGCTTGTAAGGAGGCTATCTGGCTAAAAAGACTTTTAGGAGAATTAAAAGTGAAGCAAGATGTGGTGGGAGTGAATTGTGATAGTCAAAGTGCAATACACTTGGCGAAAAATCCGGCGTTTCACTCTCGGACGAAACACATTGATATTCGCTATCACTTCGTGAGAGATGTGGTGGATGAGGGTTTTATCTCATTGTTGAAAATTCACACAGATGCGAATCCAGCGGATATTTTAACGTGTAGAAACTCAAAAATTTTGTAATCTAATAAAAAGGAAAATAATAAAAGCCAGGTTGAATTTTGGATCTTAAAAGCACGAGTAGCCTCAGTGCCCCTTTTCTGCAGTGTAAATTGCACAGTTAATGGGCCAGAAATGTCACTTTTCAATTCGAGCTTTTGGGATTGTTGGCTGGAGTCAACGACCCGACATTTGGGATTTCGGGGCACATAGGCCCGGTGGCATACCGGTTGTCGTTACTGCCAAACCTCGATACGGAGGCTGGCACGGGAGGGAAAGAAACTCCGCAACTGGACAATCCCTTATGTAAAGTTGGCCATTGTGAGGTGCTAGTATTTTTTTGCGATAGAGTGCGGAAAAAGAAAGCCGACGGCGCGATCGGATCTGAAATCCGATATCGGGATCTTCCGGAACGGAATTCAAAGTGATACGGTGATTAGTCGTGCATCGAAATCCGTGCAAAATATCTTGCACCCGTTAGAGATAAGGTGGGTTATCTCGTAGGGGATAATTAATTAGTTAATTAATTATCCCAGACGGAAAATAATAATTCTCTTACGTACAAATTAAAAGGGGAATTAATTAAAGGGAATTAATTAAAGATTTAATACGAGCTATATAAGGGATCCCGATTAAAGAAAAGAAAGAAAGAAAAAAAAAAAAAAAAACCCTAATCGGTGAGAAGAGAAAAAAGAAAAGAAAAGACGGAACCCTAACCGGAGGAGAAAATAAGGAAAGTGGGAGAAAGCGGAGGAACCCGATCGCCCCGATTGACGTCCGGAGACCGAAAGAACGAGACGCCATCGTCTACGGGGAGCGGATCCGGGTCTCCAACGCCGAAAGGAAACAAGATCGGTTCTTTAATTCCGATAGATTGAGGATAGTGGTCGTTAATCCTTTTGTAGAATTAATCGGGGGTTTTCCGTGTTCTTATAAGGTTGTTTTAATCGGTACATCGATCACGGATTTTTGTCGGGGTTTTGATCAACACTTTATTCTCGTTCTTGATCGGGTGTGATCGATGATTTTTATCGGATTTAATTGGTGGTTTTAATCGGTTTCTTTTTATCGGACCTCCGATCGACGTGTTGGTTGTTCGTGGATCAACGTTTTAGCCGTTAGATTTACCGCGGATTTATTCGGAGATTTTTTTTGGGGATGTTTCGTTAGAACGTAGTAGGTTAACGGGAGGCCGCCGCCGCCGTTGTTAAACGGGAGGCCGCCGCCGTCGTTACCATGGTCGCGGGGTCTTCGCCGGAGTCGCACGGGAGCGAAAACGAAGAAGAAATCGCGAAACGGGAGCGAAAACGGAGAAGAAATCACGAAACGGGAGCGAAAACGGCGAAGAAAACCGCGAAATTAGGGTTTACTGTGCTTGTCCGTACAGCACGCTCCACGGGTCCAGGCGTGCACCCGGTGCATGCCCGCAGCGTCGGAAGCACCAGACCCGGTGCACGGTTTCGTGCACCGGCCCGGCCCAAGGCGCGCGGTGCACGCCTCATGCGTGCACCCGGCGCACGCGCTTGCGGCCGAAGGGCAAGGACCCGGTGCACGCTCGGGTCGTGCACCGGCCCGGCCCGAGAAGCGCGGTGCACGCTTCCTGCGTGCACCCGGCGCATGCCGCCGCCGCCTGATGCCATAAACCCGGTCCACGCTTGCTCCTGTGCACCATCCGACAGCCCAAAGTTCCGTAGCTCCGTTTTTGCCCATTTTTCCACCGTTTTGAGCGTCGTTTTCGCCGTTGGGATCATTATTTCCGTGGTTTTCTTGGCATGGCCACCTAGGATCTTTTTGGTCACTGTCGTGACGTCGGGATGGGTATGTGTGTCCTTTACTGATCATAATTACTGTTACAGGGCCCAGTTGTTCAGCACCAGCCTCCCAATAGCTGCGCGGGAGTTCGTGGATCTGCCTTCATCCAGGTGGGTTAGCTTCGGCCCGGGCTAGCTTTTTGGCCCTCTGGTTGCTTTAGTCCAGTCGGACCCCTGTTTTTGACTTCCCCGCTGATTGTATGACCTATCTTGACATATCATGATGTCACTGTTGACATTTGACCTGATTAGACCTGTGATTGAGATTACTTGTCACGATCAGCCGATTAACATATACATATTCGATATACCTGATTGATTGAGATATAGATTTGCATGATTAGATGATACCTGTTGATTCCTGTCATTGAGATATTTCTTGATATACGTCGATATGCATGATTGATTGATCCTGATTGATAGACACTACTCGATATGCATGATTGATTGATCCTGATTGATAGACACTACTCGATATACATGATTGATTGATTCCGATGGATAGATATAGACAGATGATTCCCTGTTGGGATTTCGGCGTGTGCCGACTACTCGGTCACTAGACCGTGAGATTGATCAGTACGACTTGCCACGCATCGCTGTACTTCACGAACATTGCCGGGGTCGCTCCCCGTGGCTATTGTTCTTTACCGGTAAAGTGGTCTGGAGGAAGGACCCGTGAGCCCCAGATAGCACATATGGGTGCGGGGTTATGTCAGTGGGATAGGTGCAGAGAGTGGTATGAGCCATGAGGTCCCCGTGACCAATAATGGCATTGGTTGGGTGCTTGATATTCTTGTGATTGATGCATAGATTATGTACTCCCATGTTCTAGCATGCTTTTCAGTACCTATTCCTGTTCTGTTATATTGGATTGGTTCTGGTATTTTCCGTACCTGTATATGTACTGTCACTTGATTATGCTTCATGCCAGTTCATTTCATATGCCAGCTTATGATTGATTACTTGCCTAGTTAGCTTATCTGTGGATTTTGATTATGAGTGGATGTTTATGTTTTCCAGCATGTATGATCTACAGTTATGATTAATTCCAGTATACTTACCTGCAGTTCTTATTCTGATTACTAGTAGACCTCTATGCTTTCCAGCTTTTCCTGTTGACTCTTACTATCCGCAGATTTTAGTACCCAGTAGGTACGATTAGCTGAAGCTCGGCTCGTCGTGCCCACTGGGATGCACTCCGGTGTATCTCACACCCTCGGGTGACTGTTGTAGGTCCGTCGGGTGGTGAGATGTCGGGATCCAGTGAGCCGATTACGATAGAGCTATCCCCATGAGCATTGTATATCGACGACTTCGGCAGACATTTACTTTCCGCATTTCATTCCAGTTTATCGTGAGTTAGACATTTTAAACTGATGATGTAATAACTTAATTTTGATTATTCCTGCTGAGTAGATTAGATTAGTTACTGATATATCTGTTGATCTCTGATGATGATTTTTAGCCGTGCATGTATAGGGGAGTCTTTGTCCTTGGGATAAAGAGTCTTCTATACGTGTGGCGGTCTGTTGCGCCCAGTTTGCAAACTCTGATTTCAAAAAAAAAAATTTCAGACTTGATTTTTAAAACTCGGGGCGTGACAGATTAGATGGTATCGCAGCATAGGAAGACGATGCCTAGGTTTGGTTAGGAACGAACCCTAGGATGACTTGTGTTCACGAGAGAGCGCAGGGTATTGGCATATTGGTTTGGAGCTCAGGTGTGCTTCACCCAGTTGAGTCTCGTTGTATTGGTTATTAGTCGTGCGCACTCTGGTTTTGGGGATCGTTGTTAGTGCAGGGTTAGCCGCGGTTATGGTTGCGGTCGTGGGCTTGATTGTTCCAGTGGAGCCAGAGAGCTCAGATCAGTTACAGTACTTGTGGTTGAAAGATTGACCACCGTTCTTGTCGTAATCATCCAGCTGATGGCACAGCAGTAGATGACTGCTAATATTGCACTGGCCTCACAGTTTGCTTAGAGGTTGAACAAGTTGTTGATCCTTCAGTGTCCCCGTGTCATAATTCAGTAGCCTATGGGCCCGATGGTAACCCTGTTTTTGGATAGATTCAAATTGGCCGCACCTTTTGCACGGATTTCGTGGACCGACGTGGACTCTCCTATGAGTTAGTCACGGCGATATTTTTAACCACGAGGTGGTAGTAATCCTTGATAAAGGTTATGTCTTTAGCACTGAGACTGTGTTGGGAGGTGTGATATACCTTCTGATGGGAGTTGTGTCCCCAACTAGATGTTGGCGACAGATCTATGGTATTTCGCTTTTCTTTTGGTAAGCACGTTGGCTGCAGACAACGTACTGTCGAAAGAACTGAGGAAATACTCTGCCCTGTAATGGGGAGTATCAGATTGGGTTTAAATTAGTAGCCTTAGAGTTGTCGATACCTTGCGACTGATTTTGTAACCCTCGAATAAAACTTTTTTTAAGTTGTAAGTTTCAGGGACGAAACTTCTTTTAAGTTGTAAGTGATGTAGAAACTCAAAAATTTTGTAATCTAATAAAAAGGAAAATAATAAAAGCCAGGTTGAATTTTGGATCTTAAAAGCACGAGTAGCCTCAGTGCCCCTTTTCTGCAGTGTAAATTGCACAGTTAATGGGCCAGAAATGTCACTTTTCAATTCGAGCTTTTGGGATTGTTGGCTGGAGTCAACGACCCGACATTTGGGATTTCGGGGCACATAGGCCCGGTGGCATACCGGTTGTCGTTACTGCCAAACCTCGATACGGAGGCTGGCACGGGAGGGAAAGAAACTCCGCAACTGGACAATCCCTTATGTAAAGTTGGCCATTGTGAGGTGCTAGTATTTTTTTGCGATAGAGTGCGGAAAAAGAAAGCCGACGGCGCGATCGGATCTGAAATCCGATATCGGGATCTTCCGGAACGGAATTCAAAGTGATACGGTGATTAGTCGTGCATCGAAATCCGTGCAAAATATCTTGCACCCGTTAGAGATAAGGTGGGTTATCTCGTAGGGGATAATTAATTAGTTAATTAATTATCCCAGACGGAAAATAATAATTCTCTTACGTACAAATTAAAAGGGGAATTAATTAAAGGGAATTAATTAAAGATTTAATACGAGCTATATAAGGGATCCCGATTAAAGAAAAGAAAGAAAGAAAAAAAAAAAAAAAACCCTAATCGGTGAGAAGAGAAAAAAAAAAAGAAAAGACGGAACCCTAACCGGAGGAGAAAATAAGGAAAGAGGGAGAAAGCGGAGGAACCCGATCGCCCCGATTGACGTCCGGAGACCGAAAGAACGAGACGCCATCGTCTACGGGGAGCGGATCCGGGTCTCCAACGCCGAAAGGAAACAAGATCGGTTCTTTAATTCCGATAGATTGAGGTTAGTGGTCGTTAATCCTTTTGTAGAATTAATCGGGGGTTTTCCGTGTTCTTATAAGGTTGTTTTAATCGGTACATCGATCACGGATTTTTGTCGGGGTTTTGATCAACACTTTATTCTCGTTCTTGATCGGGTGTGATCGATGATTTTTATCGGATTTAATTGGTGGTTTTAATCGGTTTCTTTTTATCGGACCTCCGATCGACGTGTTGGTTGTTCGTGGATCAACGTTTTAGCCGTTAGATTTACCGCGGATTTATTCGGAGATTTTTTTTGGGGATGTTTCGTTAGAACGTAGTAGGTTAACGGGAGGCCGCCGCCGCCGTTGTTAAACGGGAGGCCGCCGCCGTCGTTACCATGGTCGCGGGGTCTTCGCCGGAGTCGCACGGGAGCGAAAACGAAGAAGAAATCGCGAAACGGGAGCGAAAACGGAGAAGAAATCACGAAACGGGAGCGAAAACGGCGAAGAAAACCGCGAAATTAGGGTTTACTGTGCTTGTCCGTACAGCACGCTCCACGGGTCCAGGCGTGCACCCGGTGCATGCCCGCAGCGTCGGAAGCACCAGACCCGGTGCACGGTTTCGTGCACCGGCCCGGCCCAAGGCGCGCGGTGCACGCCTCATGCGTGCACCCGGCGCACGCGCTTGCGGCCGAAGGGCAAGGACCCGGTGCACGCTCGGGTCGTGCACCGGCCCGGCCCGAGAAGCGCGGTGCACGCTTCCTGCGTGCACCCGGCGCATGCCGCCGCCGCCTGATGCCATAAACCCGGTCCACGCTTGCTCCTGTGCACCATCCGACAGCCCAAAGTTCCGTAGCTCCGTTTTTGCCCATTTTTTCACCGTTTTGAGCGCCGTTTTCGCCGTTGGGATCATTATTTCCGTGGTTTTCTTGGCATGGCCACCTAGGATCTTTTTGGTCACTGTCGTGACGTCGGGATGGGTATGTGTGTCCTTTACTGATCATAATTACTGTTACAGGGCCCAGTTGTTCAGCACCAGCCTCCCAATAGCTGCGCGGGAGTTCGTGGATCTGCCTTCATCCAAGTGGGTTAGCTTCGGCCCGGGCTAGCTTTTTGGCCCTCTGGTTGCTTTAGTCCAGTCGGACCCCTGTTTTTGACTTCCCCGCTGATTGTATGACCTATCTTGACATATCATGATGTCACTGTTGACATTTGACCTGATTAGACCTGTGATTGAGATTACTTGTCACGATCAGCCGATTAACATATACATATTCGATATACCTGATTGATTGAGATATAGATTTGCATGATTAGATGATACCTGTTGATTCCTGTCATTGAGATATTTCTTGATATACGTCGATATGCATGATTGATTGATCCTGATTGATAGACACTACTCGATATGCATGATTGATTGATCCTGATTGATAGACACTACTCGATATACATGATTGATTGATTCCGATGGATAGATATAGACAGATGATTCCCTGTTGGGATTTCGGCGTGTGCCGACTACTCGGTCACTAGACCGTGAGATTGATCAGTACGACTTGCCACGCATCGCTGTACTTCACGAACATTGCCGGGGTCGCTCCCCGTGGCTATTGTTCTTTACCGGTAAAGTGGTCTGGAGGAAGGACCCGTGAGCCCCAGATAGCACATATGGGTGCGGGGTTATGTCAGTGGGATAGGTGCAGAGAGTGGTATGAGCCATGAGGTCCCCGTGACCAATAATGGCATTGGTTGGGTGCTTGATATTCTTGTGATTGATGCATAGATTATGTACTCCCATGTTCTAGCATGCTTTTCAGTACCTATTCCTGTTCTGTTATATTGGATTGGTTCTGGTATTTTCCGTACCTGTATATGTACTGTCACTTGATTATGCTTCATGCCAGTTCATTTCATATGCCAGCTTATGATTGATTACTTGCCTAGTTAGCTTATCTGTGGATTTTGATTATGAGTGGATGTTTATGTTTTCCAGCATGTATGATCTACAGTTATGATTAATTCCAGTATACTTACCTGCAGTTCTTATTCTGATTACTAGTAGACCTCTATGCTTTCCAGCTTTTCCTGTTGACTCTTACTATCCGCAGATTTTAGTACCCAGTAGGTACGATTAGCTGAAGCTCGGCTCGTCGTGCCCACTGGGATGCACTCCGGTGTATCTCACACCCTCGGGTGACTGTTGTAGGTCCGTCGGGTGGTGAGATGTCGGGATCCAGTGAGCCGATTACGATAGAGCTATCCCCATGAGCATTGTATATCGACGACTTCGGCAGACATTTACTTTCCGCATTTCATTCCAGTTTATCGTGAGTTAGACATTTTAAACTGATGATGTAATAACTTAATTTTGATTATTCCTGCTGAGTAGATTAGATTAGTTACTGATATATCTGTTGATCTCTGATGATGATTTTTAGCCGTGCATGTATAGGGGAGTCTTTGTCCTTGGGATAAAGAGTCTTCTATACGTGTGGCGGTCTGTTGCGCCCAGTTTGCAAACTCTGATTTCAAAAAAAAAAATTTCAGACTTGATTTTTAAAACTCGGGGCGTGACATAACGAAACCGGTAACTCGAGAGAAGTTCAATTGGAGTTTGACTTCTCTCGGTCTTGGAGCTACATGAGGAGAGTGGGAATTTTGGCAAGATCTTCAATTTTGTGAAATTCGGCACATGTTTTTAAGTGGGAGAATTGTTGGATTACGTAAAATCATGTTTCGAGTCCATATGGATTTGATCCAATCTTGTTCTTAAAGATTAGGGATGATTTAGGAATATCTTAAAGATAATTCTTAAGAGGATATGGACGACGACTAGAAGTGATTTAAAATCTCGGATGGACGGTGGAGATCGTTTCCTATTAGAATTAGGTTTTTAGAGTTATATTAACTCTTGCGATTCATCTTTTATTTTTTAGGGCTTCATTGAAAAATCCTAATTGAGAGGAAAAACGTGGAGAGCCTCCGTGAGAGAGTTTCTTGTAATCCAATTTTACTCCTTGTACTTTTGTGCCGTGGATTAATCGAATAACGCATTGAGGTGGTCTTGCCCGTGGACGTAGGTTGACGCATTGTTGGCCGAACCACGTAATTCTCGTGTCCTTACATTCCCTTATTTGTTTTATTTCTTTAGTTATTCTCGTGCTTGTTTTCTACAATCGTTTTCGCCTACTTTCATCTACGAAAGATTCTGTTTCCGCTGCGCTCGTGTGCTGTGTGGGTTGAGGTGTGCTCGGTAACCCCACGGCCGGTCCCCCTTCATTACTTACCACTCATCGAAAAGATAGGAAACCGTTTGGCAGGCTGGAAAGGCCGGCTGCTGTCGAGAGCGGGGCGGATGATCCTAATCAATTCCGTGCTTTCTAGTGCCCCATCGTTTTTCTGTTCGGCTTTCAAAATCCCTGTGTGGGCGATAAATGCTATTGATAGAATTCGTCGGGGGTTTTTTTGGAGCGGCAAGCCACACACCACAGGGTTCCACTATTCGGTAAACTGGAAACAGGTTTGTCGCCCTAAGGCTGTAGGAGGGCTGGGAATCAGGGATCTCGCAGCGGCTAACTCTGCACTCCTTATGAAGAGCCTATGGAATTTCTACAATGCCAGAGCGCTGCCGTGGGTGCGGATTCTATGGCTCAAGCACTACAGGCGCAAAACGCCTTGCGCGGGGGGGGCAATCCCAACTAAGTGTGCACCTTTGTGGAAGGGTGTTCTTCGCTGCTCGGGACCATTCCACAATTCGATTTCCTTCAAGCTCGGGGATGGGGTCACAACTTCATTTTGGCATGCGAGATGGACGGGGGACAAACTGCTGCGAAATGCCTTTCCGAACCTGTTTGCGTTGACTTCACATAGGCACATCTCGGTGAAAGGATGGTTACAGCGATTCGGCAGCAGGGTTAACCTCGGTTTTGGTAATCTGCTGGAGCAAGGCCTGGTGGGCCACAGCGATATAGTGCAATTGCACGATGCGATTCGGTATACCACTTTAAATTTTGACGCGAATAAATTGGTTTGGAGATGGGACATTAAGGGGTGTTTCAGTGCGAGGGGTGCTTACAGATTTTTGAAGTTTGACGGCGTTGACGATCGCAGAATCACACAACTCTGGAGCATCAAGGTTCCATTACGCATCAAAATCTTCCTTTGGTTGGCAGCTAGGAATAGGCTGATGACAGTGGACCGGCTTATGAAACGAGGTTGGCATGGGTCGTCGGTCTGCGTCTGCTGTTTCGGGGATGTAGAAAATCTGGAACACCTCCTTTTCTGCTGCCGATTTGCTCGTTCGGTCTGGAGGCAGATCCTGCGGGGTAACCAACTCCTACTCACTACATTACTACACGAAACAGGGGATCTAGCGACCAGATGGAGGAGGACCAGATTAATCACAGCACGGAGCGACCAGGAGTACCTCGACGTGAGTGTAGCAGCTACCTGCTGGGGATTGTGGATGGAGCGCAATCACCGGCTGTTTGATGACCGGATCAATTGCTCGGCAGAGTGTGGGAATAATATTTCTAACACATTGATAATGTGGAGCAAAGGGATGGGAGGGTAATTTACTACCTGGCATGCTGGGATCCCTTTCGGGCAGTTCAAGATGGGGTTTCCGGCAGCTCGAAACAACACAAAGGAGAGAAATTTGAAGTTCCTATCTGGTCGAAGGGCGAAGACTGCTGGCTTCCATTCGAATTTTGCAGGGAGCAGACAGGTGAAGGAGTGTTGTTATACCATTGAGAAATGGAAAACAAGGAAGGTCCTCATGAAGTTTAGCCTGGTCCAGGATCTACATAGACATAGATGAGGGGGAAACAGGGAGCATTCGCGGAGAAGGATAAATCGGCAGGGCAGTCCCCTCCTTTTTTCTGGATCCTGGGATCTCCAAACATCGTCGACCACTGCTTGATGGGGGGGCTGCTTGTCTGAGCCAGCTTGGGGTTGTCCATTTGGTTGTTCATTCTGTAGGGATTAAATTGTGCCTTTTGTACTTTGTTTATGGACAGGCGGGGGTAGTTTTAGTTGGCCAGAAAAGTTTGGGCTCCTAAGCCCTCCAGAAGGGGGGGGGGAGGGGGGGGGACACTCTGTACCTTTGCCTTCAACTTCAAATAGGGTTTTACCCTGTTTAATCAAAAATCAAAAAAAAAAAAAAAATTGCATTTTTTCAAAAACTTTCATGCTAAATTGACTGCATCACATTCATTCTTTCATAGTTGTTAACTTAACAAAGGCCAACTCTTCTGTACAGTAAACTAATATTCCTAAGTTTACAAATTACAAGCATTTTTTTTTATTATTATCATTACAAATCGTTGCCAGGTGGCCGCGGCCACAAAATTCCACAATGTGTTCTACCGATTTGAGTATATAAACAGGATTTGATCTACCTACTGGAGTATATAAAAAGACCACAAATACTCTTTAAGTGCACTGTACAATCCTAAATGCAATCATTATATTCTAAACCGTAAGTCCTATATGACAATTTATCAAACAACATAATAGAGCACCCAAAAATGGAGTACACCAAGCAATTCTCAAAAGGGAAGCATCCAATCAGGTATAGATTCTTTGGGTTCAACAAACCTAATTCAAATCCAACAGTCAACGAGCCTAATGAGAATCCAAATTCAGAAGCGAATGAATTGCCCTAGTTAAGCTAATCCGGGACACCTCTCAACTATTTATTGCATGTTTTTCAGTTCGTATCGATATCAGCTAATAAATTCAACAGCAGGTAAAAAAAGGCACCATCCAAAAGATGAACACTGTCGCCTGCTTGGCGCATTAACTTGGTTAATGTTACACTATGTAGCATAAAATAAACAACTACATTGATACGAAAAACAGTAGCCATGAAATGATCCACTTCCGGTGCCAAGATGATGAGGTCATAGGGGATTCAAAGATAACAACAAAGTACAAGTCATGCAGGCGAGACACAGAAATATCACATTCACTTCAACAGAGTTTTCACGATGGACTTAACATTCAGCTTCTTGAGATCAGTGTAAGACTGGCCACAACCAACGAACATCACGGGAGCTCCAGAGATGTACACCATGGAAAGAGCAGCCCCAACCTACACAGATTTTACAGCAGCCTCAGAAATACCGTGGATTCAAATATACAACTAATATGCAGAAACCAAATCCCCCTATGAGAATCGCGCTTTAAGATCCACCCCTTGAACTTTACAGGTTAAAACTAAGTCTTAGGATTTAGCCTATGAGAGATAGTAATAGATAGTGGAGAACTATTGCTGTATAAGGAGTGATATGCATATTTTTCAATGCCTCGGGGGTGGCACAGCTAAAAATCACGATATTCATGAGAGGTCTCCTACAAGTTTAGCTTAACATTTAGTCGTTCACTGTGAAGATATTTGACACAAAACCTTGTCATCAATCGTATCAAATTTGGTGAGAAGGATGCCATCAATCAATCTCGCGTTGGGAATTGTCGAAAGATCAGCTAATTTCTGCAATCAACAATTGCAAAAATAATCAACATCAAGCAAGTATAGTAGACTATTTCCTCAACCAATGGTACTCTGATGTGCTCAAACAAAAGAAAAAAAAATTTACTATACCTGGTTGAACTTTGAAAGTTGATCAACAGCATCATTTCCAACCAGAGCTTCTCCAACAAACAAAACCAAATCTGGGTTGTTGAGATTGATGAGCTTGGAGAGTGCTCTCATCAGTGGTTCATTGTCCTAACAAGTTGATTAAAGAATAAAAAGACAACATACTAAGGACACAGAAAACAGAACTTTCGAAACTGAAATCCAACAAGTATGAAAAACATCTGGGTTGCTAACTACCTGCATCCGTCCAGCTGTATCAACAAGAACAACATCTGATTTATTACGACTTGCTTCCTGAATAGCTTCCCTTGCTACTATGGCGGGATCTTTTTCATAACCTTTTTCAAATATTGGAATCTGCAAACCATTTTTTGACAATACCAACTCAGCTTCATTTATCAATTGAGAAAACTAGAAAATCTTTCATCAGGTCAAGCAGACTATCAGCAATGGTATGCACCAAAATGTGGAGAAAGATAAGAAACATGTAAAGAAAATTATTGAAAACTAAGTACAACCCAAATCCAACAAAAAAAAAAAAAAAAAAAAAAACCATCGATATATTAACAATTTAACACCCAATGAGATTAATGCAACTTTCTATAGTATATGACACAATGAATAACCAGTTATTTGGCAAATGACAGAAAATCGACTGAATGCCTCAAATACCATATGACATATTTAAAATTTTGCCATGTGTAGGCAGATATTCTTTGCTTTTATCTCACAAACAAAAGAACAAAGAGATACGTCCCTTTCTTAGAAAGCAAAGTGGATGATTAATTTAGTAGTGATTCATCCAAACTAGGCATGGAAACACAGATAAGTCTAATTACCTGAAGCCTGCGGGCATGGGTGCGCAGTTGTTCAACAGCACCTGACCTGAACGTATCGCATGCTGCGAGCATGACACTGATATTGTGTTGAAGAAGCCAGTATGCAACCTGGAAATACATTAAAAGAAAAAGAAAATAAAGATAACCCACATGGCAGATTTCCTCCAATTGTATAAAGGTGCTTACCAAAAGACAACGGATAAAGGATAGTTATCAGGTTATGGCCCCACTAAAGTGGGGTTCGCAAACAGAGTAACTGGAGAATGGAAACAATCCTAACCTGCAACCATATGGTTGCAAGCCTAAGACAAACCAATGCACTAGCGGCACAAGAAATGATAGAAGGATAAGTTCGATGAGTAAAATAGAAAGGTAACCTTTGCAAGATTGGTAGATTTCCCAACTCCATTCACGCCAACAAACACAACAACATACGGTTTTCCATGCTCTTTAGCAGCATGCACATCCCTCAAAATGTCAATGGAGCGTTTAGGAGTAAGTATGCGAAGAAGTGCCTCTTCCATTGCCGTCTGCAGTTGTTATCCAACATCAACATGAAGCCTTGGAGGATGAACAAATGCTTTACAAGCCAACAATTACATAAGAACTTATAGTACAGCGCTGTTGACAAACCTGAACAGTTGAAGATATTCTGGTGAAGGATCCCAGCTTTTTCCCCTCAAGACTAGCTGCAACTGACTCGCAAAGCTTCTCAGCTATCTCCTCTGCCTGAAATTCCAAAAGTAATTAGTGAAAACACCAAGACACACTGTATCCTGTATATTTGATGAGCATCTATCAAAAGCACAAATTATCACATTATGCATACCACGTTTTTAGTCATCAATCTGTCCTTGAGAGCTTTCAGAGCTGGTTGTAGATCTGACTTCTCAATAATAGCATTACCGGCGATGCTGAATCAGAAAATCACAATATGAGAAAACTTATCATTCAAAGGTCATAAAGCTATGTACCAGCCTCTAGTCACCTGAAAAGGACATAGAGGAACTACACTTTACATAATTACCATCCTGCTGACGAAAGTACATCAACGATAAAGTACACGGTATGGCATGAAGCTACGTATTAATCTCTAATAGTTCAAAGGTAGTATCAGTTTTGTGAGTCCACAAGTGATAATCCAACTTCCTTAATTAAGATGTTAGTCAGAAAAATGTAGTGTTTATTGAGCAAAACCTTTATCCATCCTTAAAATGAAGGTGCAGTAATAATTGGCATTGTGTTTAAAACACAAGAAGCAAAAACAGACAGAAGTTATTCTGATGAAAACCTCACCCTTTAAGTCATATCCTAGCTGATGGTAGTGAGAATGTGATGAGCATGACAAGATGAGCAAAACAGCTGGTTACTATGAGTAATAGGCATCACAGAGGAAGATCTATTAACAAGACATAATGATGTACGGAAACCATGATAAATAGTGTTTTCGTCTTTAACATGCAAACACTGATAATTGTGGCCCATTTAACAATGATGGATGACGGCTACTCTAAAACGGAGAGATTAACCAATTTGTGCGGTTCTGTGAAGACGGTAGGAGAAGGGAAAAAAAGAAGAAAAGAAATTCAATTAAAATTCTGTATCACACATAAAGAGACAGTAGGACCAATCTGACGTGAAAACTTCCAACTATCAAGTCTCAGCACATCTAACACGCATCCAACAAATGCTGATTATATCAATGGCATATATCACAAAGCACAAATTTCAAAGTCCTATAGTAGCTAGTGAGCAGTGAAATAAGTGCAAAAGTAAAAACGTAAACACTACCAAACATAGAACATGAATAGCAATCTAAAGATAACAGATTTGTCGCCAATATATAATACACCAACTAGTGCACGGAGCAACAGAAATTCAGTTAAGCATTATTATGAAATCTAGCATGTTATAATACTAATAGAAATCCACCGAAATGAATGGATCGAAATTAACCATTCATTCAGCTGCAGACAATGAATGTAAAAGTAAAGAGAGGAAAGATAAACTAACAAATTTACCTCTGAAACATGGATGTAAACCACCCTTTCTTCTTCGCACCAGGTTTGGCACCCTCCACTTCCTCATCTTCTTCAGTCTCACTCTCGCTGCTCAGATCTTCCTCCTTATCCATCATGCTCTCACCCTGATCTGCCGCCACGACCTCCACAATCTCCTCCCCTCTCTCATCCACCGGATCAGTGAAATCCAGCCTCGACTCGGGAGGCGAATCATCCCAAACCCTGTTCTTCTTCACGATCTTCTTAGGTTCTCCCTTCGAAGCCGTCTTAGTGTTGTCACTCTTCTTGCCTCCTTTCGAACGCAACTTGTGTAATTTATTTACATCAAAAGCCCCCGCTTGGGGGGCGCCATTCTCTTTACCTTTAACACCAACAGAGCCCGGAGGAGCGTGAGACCGCTCCCTCGCGCCCTTCTCCTGACCGTTTCCATTACCGTTGGCTAACCAACGTCCCTTCCCCAATTCTCCGTCCCCATCGTCCTTTCCGGATCCGCCTCCGCTGGCACCGCTGCCTTTCTGCTTACCGTCGCGCTGCGCAGCACCGCCGGCACCCTGCTTCTTGCCCGGCACGGCCGGGGCGCGGCCGGCCTGCTTGGACTTCTTCATTTCCTCGGCGCGGGCCTCAGCCTCCTTCTGAAGCTGGCGGAAGGTCTCGTCGAAATCATCGTAGGAGGTGCGCTTCGGGTCGTAAATTTCGGCAAATTCGCGGCGCACGGCGGCGAGAAGGTCATCGACGTAGAGGAGCTGGAGAATCCGCTGGTAGACGGCGACGAAGACGAGGCCGAGCTCGTTGTGGAAGGCCCACTTGAGAGTGTAGGCGTCGTGGGCGAAGGAGGTCTCGGCGGAGCGCTCCTCGAGGAGGCACGACCGGATCAGGGCGTCGATCGGCGAGCCCTTGAGCGCGTTGCCGAGCCCACGGCACGACGACCACAGGATCAGCCCCCCGCGGGTGAAGATCAGAAGCTGCTCCAACATCTCTCCTCCTTGATCTAAACAAGAAGAAGACGAAGAACAGATCAAGATACCAATCGGATTAGGATTTCATAGATTAAGAAACAGTAACTACAAAAAAAAAAAAAAGAAGATCTAATCATTCACAATTTCGAAACATCATCTAAAATCTAAAAACGAACGAATCAAGAAATCAATCGGACCAGGGTTTCGAAATCACATAAAAACGATCAAATCGATCTTAAATCAACATAAACTTAGCGGAAAAAAATCAAGATCAGGAAGGGAAAATCAGGAGGAGAACTCACGAGCCCGATCAATCGACTGGGAGATTTTCGGAAAAGGAAACTAATTTCCGAGACCAAAGAATCTTGGATCGGGCGTTCAAAAACAGCAAAATCTAAATGAAAAAAAAAAAAAAAAAAACGTAAAAGAAGAAGATTTGAGAAAGATACCTTTATCACAACCGGATTGGGTAGGGAAAAAATAAAATTAAAAATTTAAAAAAAAATTTAAAAAAAAATATCAGAAAAGGGATGGAATAGGGAAGCGGAGGAAGTGGACGGGTTCAACTTTCTTTCTAGCGGAGGCTAATATATATATATAGTTTGAACCGCACGCGACATTGGACTCGAACCATTGAACGCAACGGATGGAGGGGGCGAAAGTTGGCGAGCTACTTGCCACGTGGGCCGGGACGCGACGTGGGCTGGGCTTTGCGGCAGATTTTATTTTTTTTTTTATTTTTTTTTTTGCTCGGACCTGGTCTGTAGGACCGGTCCACATGACAGCTTTTCATGGTGAAGAATCATCTGAAGGTAGTTAGTTTATTGTAAAGTAAATTTAAAAATTAATAATAAGTTGTAATATTATTAATTAGTGAGTGTCTTAACTGTTCCTCGCGGTTTATTTTGATTTTCAGACTTTTTTTTTTTTTTTTTTTAGTTCGATTTCTCACATCCAAATTTTTTTGAAGTGATTTACTTTAGTATATTTATTACAATTGTTTTTAATTTTTTTAAAAAAAAAATTACTTAAACCCTAGCCGTATGATAGGACCACTTTGTATCCGCCGCATACTCGAACATTCTTACTCTCGTTCCAGCTCGCGGCCGCGAAAAGCGCGTTTGGGATTTCGATCGAACACATGGTGAGCAAGAGGCAGAAGCACGCGCGGAAGCGCTTCAAGGAGGAGCATCCCAACCTCTTCCCCAAGCCCGAGCCCTCCAAAGACCCCTCCTCCTCCTCCTCCGATCCGACGAAGAAGACGACGACAAAGAAGAAGAAGAAGAAGCTGAAGAAGAGCAATGGAGGAACCCTAGAGGGTAAAGCCACTAAAAGGAGCGGCTCCGCTCTTCGAAAACACCCTCTTCGAGTCCCCGGGATGCGCCCCGGGGAGAGCTGCTTCATCTGTAAGTCCAACGATCACATCGCCAAACTCTGCCCCGAGAAGGCTCAGTGGGAGAATAATAAGGTTTTATTTTTATTTTTTTACTTCAATTTCGTTATGTTTCTTTTTCTCTGCACTTATAATATTTGCCCTAATTTTGGTTCATGTTATGATGGTGTGTTTTGATTAGTGCAGTTTTATATGCGTACTGTATGTTGATCATTCGTTATTCGCTGCTATCTATAATAATTGATCTAGGTAATATGGTAGGTAATATGGTATCAGAGTCAGTTCTAAGCCGCTGCTTTTTCACGACACCTTCATTTATATCCCCATATTCACCATTTGATTGGTTAGATTCTGGTCTTGTAGCCCGTAACATAGTTTATCTGATCTCCACCATGCACCTGAGTTGAGGTGTGAAGGCTATCCTTTTTTCTTTTTTTTCTTTCAAAAAGATCAAATTTTTGGAGAACAATTTGTTATTTATGTGATTATAAGTATGTTTGGATCAATTTAGGATAAGGCCTTTTTGTGTTGTGATTTCAAGTTTGCTTCTATCAATGTAAAAGGTAACAATTTTGCTCTTTTTTTTCCCTTCAGATTTGCTTGCTATGTCGGCAGCGCGGACACAGTCTCAAGAATTGCCCGGAGAAAAGTGATACTGCTGGCAAGAAGTTTTGCTATAATTGTGGACAAGTCGGGCATTCTCTTTCTAAGTGTCCCAAACCCCTCAAAGATGGTACTTACTAGTATTATTGGTTATGGTTGTTTTATATACTTTGTTTTATTCACATGAATTAATTCTTGCATCAGACATATGCTTTACCAGGCAATGTTTATCCATTTTAAAATGTCTAATGCAATCTTTGGACCGACAATTGAGCTATTACCCTTGGTCTGCTATTCTGAAATTATGACTAGAAAGAATATTATTTTATCAATTCGTAACTATTAGCTTCTTCTATCAATCTTTTATCTCAGGCTACTGCAAACTGCAGTTTAGTCAGTACTGTCAGTTCAAATCTACTCTAATTTCAAGAGCTACCACCTAAACTGGAATTTTGTAGTTTACATAAGCAAACATCATCTAGTAGCTATGTTTGCACTAGAGAAAGCTTATTTGTAAATGATTTCTACTCATTTGCTGCTTTGTACGCAGGAGGTACAAAATTTGCGAGCTGCTTTATTTGCAAAGAGCATGGGCACTTGAGCAAGAACTGTCCGAAAAATGAACACGGAATATACCCAAAGGTACTCCACATTCTTCTACTTCTTCTTCTTCTTCTTCTTCTTCTTTTGAGAAAAAGATGGCAAGCTGCCTGCTTCATTCATTAGGTACTCCTCTACATTGAAAATGTTTAATGCTGTATCAGAAGGTTAGATGCTGATTTTATTTTATTTTATTTTTTTCATCATTATTTTGCCATACTTTACGAATTGTGGTTTTCCTTAGTTTTGCCACTCAATTTTGACATGCACAGAGAATGTTCTATAATGTTATCCTTATTAAGGCCTCAGCTTTAGTAACTGGCAACATCAGACAACTATTCCATGTTGGCTTGCTATATCCGCGTTGTTGATTGCTCATAGTATTACACATCTTCCTCATTTTCATGCGCTCTTACGGTCATTATGGGTAAAGTCTCAGTATTTTTTACATCCATTATAGAACTAGCTAGTAATTGAGATCAGATATGTTGCGATGGAGATTGCAGGTGTTACAGGAACTTCTTTCTTATTTGTCTTTTATTATGAATTTTAAAGATATGGGGCACAACCACTCTTTCAAGCTCTTAATTAGCACTCAACCCTAACAACTGTATGTTCACATTATTCTGCCATTCTTGTAACTTGATTGATAACTTCATAAATCATGTTTTAATTAGGGTGGTTGCTGTAATATATGTGGGGGAGTTACCCATTTGGCCAAGCTATGTCCAAATAAAGGCGATAAAGATTTGGCATCCTCTGCTGGATCACAGAACACAGGTGAACCCAGTTTTTATTCTCATTCTTATCTTCAATCTTCTATCAAATCGGAACCTGTAGACGGCATTGTAACTTCCCTCTTAAGAATCTTGAATCTGTCAATGAGTTGCCTTGTCAGTTTGAGGAATTATTTCACAGCTTTAAGTTATTAAATATTCTTCGGTGAACCTTTAGATTTGTTTCTGGAGTACTTTGCTTAATATGAATACAGTCATCTCCACTCTTGATTGTAAAATGCATTTTGAAAAACTAATGATGTTTGGGCCTAGGTTTTTTTTTCGGTAGGCGTGAGGAAACTGTCCCAGTGCTATGATGGCTTAATTAAATCATGACATTTTGTCACATAAACTTTTACACTTTCATTATGAGGCATTGGTTAATCTCAGTTTCACCTCAATCTAGATCGATAGCAGTGCTTGGTTGGTTTTATCGCCAACTGGTTTAGAATATTTTCTTCTCATTTCAGGAAGCACACCAGAAAATAGCCGGCAGGGGCTGCAGAATGTCCATCGAAGTGGAGATGATCTTGAAGATGATTTTATTGCAGAAGAAGCAACGAACGACAAGAAAGGCGCAGACTCATACTCTAAATCAGAGCCAGACGCAGGGAGTGGTGCAGGCAAAATGAAAACTCATGCGAAGCCAAAGATTAAAAAGGGTCCTAAAGTTGTAAATTTTTTTGGTTAAGTCATGGTTTTTCAGGTTAAGGCAGATGATGAAAAAGGAACTACCATTTGATTTTGTTCACCAGTTTTGATCGTGTACTCTTATAAATATGAATTTTGATACATTTCTTTCGCAAGTTGAGATAATCCTTCTTCTTTTCCCACTGTCAATGCTGGTTAATTAG
Organism: Tillandsia leiboldiana; assembly: GCA_029204045.2. NCBI lineage: Eukaryota > Viridiplantae > Streptophyta > Magnoliopsida > Poales > Bromeliaceae > Tillandsia > Tillandsia leiboldiana. The sequence continues at coordinate 17,334,153 of CM055078.1, forward strand.
TTAGTCTTACTAAATCCGGGGACTCTTTTTATGTGTTTTTTTTTTTTTTTTTTTTTTTTTTTTTTTCCAATCAATCATATTAGCTTGAGATTGAGAAATAAGTAACATTATGCAAGTAAGGAGAAAATTCTAATTATGAGATAATTTATCTTGTTTTGAGAAAAATGACAAAGCAAAATTATCCCACATCACATCTTTCTATAGAAGTGCCTTAATTAGCTGGTCCAAAACAGAGATGGCTTTGTTAATTTGGGCATATTTTTGGGTGGTGGGGAGCATGTTTCAAATTATCTTATATTATTATAATTAAAGAAGTATATATATATATATATATGTAGATGCATGCATATTATGAAGAAGTATACAAATAATAATGATATATACGTGAGGAGGACACGGTCAATGGAAGCAACCCGGACGTGGCATCAAGAAAGTGCTTTGCGAGCTCTCCATTAATAATTCCCCTCCTCCTTTCCTTTTTTCCCTCCTCCATTTTCTCTCCTCCCCACACATTCCTCATATTCCCTCACTCCCTTCTCCTCTCCTTCTCATCGATCCCATCTCTCATCAATCTCAAGGAAAAAAAAATACAAAAACAATAAGAAAAACAAAAACACCATGGTGAGCCTTTCTCGATCTCTCTCCCTCTCTATCCATAATCTTCGTCGCAATTAATATTCTACGATTTTTGGTCGAATATAAAATGTTTTGAATTGTTCACCTTTTTGTGAATGATAAAAAGAGGACGATAAAAAATGCAAAATAGCAGTATATAAGTTTTAGGACATTTTTACACTCAAAAATGAAAATGAAAATGAAAATGAAAATGAGGTTGGAGTATATGGTTTTGTTAGCCAATGTATTTGTCGTTGTATTTTTTAAGAAAACAAGCATTTATTAATTAATGTCGAATTTATGTTTCGATGGTTATGATACTTATATTGTGATGGGAAAATCAAGGCAAATTCGGCGTCGGGAATGGCGGTGAGCGACGAGTGCAAAATAAAGTTTCTGGAGCTGAAGACGAAGCGGAACTTCCGGTTCATCGTGTTCAAGATCGACGAGAAGGTGCAGCAGGTGATGGTGGAGAGGTTGGGGGAGCCGAGCGAGAGCTACGACGACTTCACCGCATGCCTGCCTCCCAATGAATGCCGCTACGCTGTCTTCGACTTGGACTTCATCACCGACGAGAACTGCCAGAAGAGCAAGATCTTCTTCATCTCCTGGTAAATGAGAGATTTTGATTCGTCTACGCACTCAATAAATTTTGATAGTAAAGTTCCTTACAGGTTTGGATAAATAGGATAAAAGAGTTTTGCCACATTTATTACTCCGTATCCTCCTCCTGGACCAATATATTCTTACTTGTAATTTTGCAATGTACATAAGAACATCTCGAGGAGTACAAAATAAAAAGGGGCAAATAAAAAGGGGCAATATAACCCTAAAATTTTTTCTGTTTTTAGATTTATCCCTTTTAGAAGGCTAATATTAAAACTACCATTTTTACGTTCCAACTTCTTTCTAAAATATTCTGAAGAAGTTAAACTCTGTTAGTGTACCGTTTGGAACTGCTGTTATTTATGTAAAATTATCATTTTGCCCTTTCAAATATATCTTTCTATCATAACCAACTTTTTCTTATGTATCCTTAAAATTTTCAATAGTTTTAGTAGATAAGGACAAAATAGGTATATCTGATAATTTTCAACTCCGATTATTATTTAACTCTAGTTTAATCCTAGTTAACTTAACAAAGGAAAACGGTAGGGGTATTTTTAATAACGGTGGAACGTATGAAGGATATATTGGAAAGAAAAAAATAAAATGAGTAAATCAGATATTTTTTCAGATTTCAGGGGTACACAGACAATTATCTCAAATAAAAAATAGCAAGGTAACTACTGGACCCAAACAAATGGGCTTGTATTTGGACCAGATTTCTCAGCCTGGACCCGGCCCATTATGGATCGGACCAAAAATTCACGGATCTCGGTGATGGGTAATCAAATATATTAGGGTGTCAAAATATTTGCAGTTCCCCCTTTTATATATTGCTGATCCAAATTTGATATCAAATTAAGCTGTATACTACAAAGGAAACGTTATATCAACTTACCTGTTTCCGAAAAAAACATTATATCCACAAGTTTTAATTTTTCCAGTCCCTCTGTGATATTCCACAGGACCAATTTGATCCCTTTTTTTTCTTGCAGCCTTGCAGGAAAAGGCAACTTAGAATAATAAAAGAATTTGCAATGGTAAACATTGTACAATAGCAAACATGTGCAAACAAAATTGTAAAGGGATGCCAAAAAGAGTACTCAAGCACAAGAAACTCTAAATTCTTGGTCTTATTTATGAATCAAATTCTTTAACAACTCCATGTTGCAGGTCTCCGGATTCGTCAAGGGTAAGGAGTAAGATGCTGTATGCGAGCTCCAAGGACAGGTTCAAGAGAGAGCTCGACGGCATACAAGTTGAGTTGCAGGCGACAGATCCGAGTGAGATGAGCTTCGACATAATAAAAGCACGAGCTTTCTGAAGAAACTGATTATTTCACCTGACATTGCCCCGCGGAGTTTTCCAGAGAGTTATTGCTGGACTTGATTCGAGATGTCGTTAATTTTTCGTAAACCATGTCATCATGTTACATTATGTACTGCATTTTTTATCTTTCAAATTTCCAAGGACCAATTATAAGTGCAACTTGGTTGCATCTAAAGGCATTTCATTCGTGTAAACTAGATATTTGAATTGAAGATTTAGACCTCTATGTCTTTCATCTGCATTTCTGCTTTAATCTCAAAATTTGCAACTTTGTGCTCTTCTCCGGTATATGTTTATTTGTCCATGTTTATAGTTAGTAAGATTTACAAACTTTTAACGGTTGAAATTAATATATTTTACGAGAGTATCGCTGTCAAATGTTATGTTTAACACGCATAATGTGCAGCTCTTAGACCTGAACATTACAGCCTTCTCAGAAAGCTAAGAATGCTCTGCAAATAAAGCTACTTCTACTCCAGAAAATATCCATGAATTGATCAATTCCTGAATTGAAGTTTACTGTTATAATAACTCTTATTTTCTAAAGCATTTTTAGTTTTTCTAAAGAAAACATAAGAAATTGGCCTAAGAGATTAGGAACTCATCTGAACACATTCTCTTTTAATAGGATACAGATGGACAAGATTGCAATCTCATAACCATACAGCCAACTGCGCCAACTCAGAAACATGCTTTAAATTGTCATAGTGCCCATTCTCACTAGCGCAAAATTCAACCAACCTACCAATACGAAAGCTTCGTCGGCAAAGTTTTTTTAACCGAGCTGCAACGGATATGGCGTTATCTTGAGTGAACAGAAAACTACAAAATGTAATGCTAAGAAAAGATGGGAAGATTGCAGCTGTGAGATCAGAAACTTTATTATTTAATTCACTATATCCGCATATGTATACATTTGACAGTAGAGCATATACATACATCATCTTCTTTTCATCTGTGAGTCTTGTTTTTCCTTTTTCCCCCTCACTTCTTAAATGAAAGTTTACCCAATGGTGTAAATAAGAATACGATATTCTGTACATGTTGTTAATATACTTCATTAATTAATCCCGTCCGAGAACCGCGGTCTTCAGCCGTCTCTTCAGCTCCTTCCTGCGACAAACATTGCAATGATCCATTAAGGCAATTTTTTTGAAAAAAAAAACAATACAAGTAATGTTGATATACAACTAGTAGTAAAAAATCTAGTTATTTTCTTTGCATGTGTCTACAGCAAATTCTATCACAAAGATCAAACAATACCTTAAGAGATGCCTGTCAAGTGCTGAGGAAGAAAGGAAGCCTCTGTTCTCCTCAGCTCTTCTAAGGAGGTATGGAATGATTTGGTCCACCGGTCCAAAGGGCAAATACTTGCTCACTTGAAACCCTGCATTTCTGAGCCCCAAAGAAAGCGCGTCCGCCATTCCCATTAACTGCGCAAACTGCAGTTTGTGGTCTGTTTTCACAATCCCCAGTCCTTGAGCTTTTGCTGCCGCCAGTCGTCCTACCAGCACCGCATGGATAGTCAGCTCCACAAATAAGAGGACATAGAACTAAGCATTTGGCCCCAAAAAAAAAAAAAAACAAAACAAAAAACAGGTGGTCTAGAGCACTTGTGCTGTGTAAACCAACATTAGCTTCTAATTGTAAACAAGTGAGAATTAACAACTTAAAATAGGAGACTCTTATGAAGATTTCATTGAGAAACGTAGTTGAAAATTTATTAAACAGCTATACTCGAATAACACTTCTTCAAAAGCTACAGACAAGGCAAATAGAATGTTATCTTTCGGATTAAATTACCTAGCATGATCTTGTATTCTTGTTAAAAGCTGCACAACATTTACATGCTAGCCTTGCTCCTGCAACAAGCAAGAGTGATGAGCTTACCAGACTCGACGTTGTGGGTGGCGAGCACGACTGCTCCGGATCCTTGCCTGACTCGTTCAAGCAAGAAGGACGCGCACTCGTTGTAACACTTGTGAGTCTCTTGAATGCTCCCGTGAATAGGCGAAGGCACCCCGAAAGCCGAAGCCAATTGTGTCTCCCTTGTCAAATAAGCACCCCTCACAAGCTTAAACCCTATGGAGAAGCCCTCCTCCTCCGCAGCACTTGCCATCTTCACCAACCTCTCTTTAGAATCCTTCAAATATGCTTGCATTGTTCCGTAAACAACAGGGTGATCTCCTCTATTATACTTGAGAGCAGCTGAGTAAGTGAAGTAGTCTATTGCAGGTTGAACTGATGCGTACTCCGCATCGACTAGTAAAGGGATATTGTACTTAGCACATTGTTCACAGAGAGTAGCTATATTTTTGTGGACCGACCGGAGTTCGAGCTGTTCCGCTTGTGTTAGAGGCTCTGGAATTGAAGGGGTGAGGTAGATTGGGCTCGAATTGGCGAGGATTGGAAAGGAATGCGCTTTCCACGGAAGCTCGAATGATGGGTCTTTTTTATTCCATCTCAGTAGATCACTGATCCTCTCAAGTAATGGAATTGGACATAGTGCTGTAATCTTTATGCATACACTTGCCTGTTCAATAAAAAAAAAAAAAAAAAAAGGAGAAAAAGGAATTACTTTAGCAACATGCTCAAGGAAAATGATATTAACAGCTTCATTTTTACTAAATAGTGATCAGATTTGTTGTCTCCGGTTAAACTCGGTCAACGAACAATTATTAACCAAATTTAACGAATCAACACGTCGATAATAAATTGTGATATGAAAAGCTTTGTAATTGGGTGATTGATCGAGTATATATATACTACCTTGTAAAGGGTGGCAATTAAATGACAACTCACTCAACTCTTTCCATTAAACTATGGTGTTGATAATACTTTTTCCACCTAATGTGATCAAGCATGCTTGTTGTAGCCTCTAATTCAATTTCTTGTTGGTAAATGTCACCATAAAATTTAAAAAGTAGATGCCTAATAAGTAATTAATAAATATTTTTGCACCTGTGCCAACAGGTCAGCTGCACCTCTCACAAGTCACAACCAGGAAAATAGAAAAAGAAAAACTAAAGGCGACAGAAGTATTGAACATCAAAATTAAACCAACTTTTTGGGTTTCAAAAAATAATAAAACAATCAACAGTCCTAACGCAAGTGGCAAAAAATTTTATAATTGATATGTGAAATTCAAGACCTGAGTTCGAAGCTTAATTGCTTCATATTTTCAGCTGCAAAAAATTTAATATTCAAAATTCGAAACTTTATATTTCCAGATAAATTATTTAAAAAATATACGAAACTGATAGCTATCTTTCTCTACAAAATATATATATATATATATATATATATATATATATAGGAAAATGCTATGTGTACACCCCTTTCGGGGTGTACATCATACACCCCACCCATCCAAGGATGGGGGTGTGATGATGGGTCACTTGATGTGACCCGTAAAAAATATCGCCACAATTAAAATGGTGGAGGTGTATGATGTACACCCCTTCGGGGTGTACATGTAGCATTGCTCATATATATATATATATATATATATATATATATATATATATATATATATATATATATATAATAAAACAAATTGAAGGCATTTTCAGGAAATTGAAGGCATTTTCAGGGTGTACACCTACTTTTCATTAGGTGGCTTCGTCATATTGGAAAACGACACGAGCAAAATGGAGTGATTAAGATACATTTAATAATTAATGATTTTATATGTTTAATTAAATTTAGTTTAAAAAATTAATAAATGTTGACAAAATATATCATTTTACACGCAACTCCACTTATAAATTAGAGCAATGCTACCTGTACACCCCGAAGGGATGTACATCATACACCTCCACCATTTTAATGGTGGCGATACTTTTTACGGGTCACATCAAGTGACCCATCATCACACCCCCACCCTTAGATGGGTGGGGTGTATGATGTACACCCCGAAAGGGGTGTACACATAGCATTTTCCTATAAATTATGATTCCGCCCACGTGGGCACGTGGCGTCGTTGCGGGCATCTAATTGGTCATTAAAACGTTCCAGAGTCCGAGTCAGATTCGAAGACTCCACGCGATGGTGAGGAGATTCGAAGACTCCACGCGAATCCGCTTCGGAGCCCCAAACACGGAGGAAATCGAATAATAATAACCCAAGTAAAAATGAAAAATAAAATAAAATAAAAGAATCGACGTATCTTTACCGAGGTCGGTGGCAGAGACGAAGCCATCTCCACCGTCCGTACGAACCCCGCGAGGTTCCGATCGCACGCCTCCGCTTCCTCGGCGTCCTCCATGCCGAAGTCGAGGATCGCCCTTAGACCGGACCCCGACAAGTCCCGAACCGCCCGTTCCGCCTCCTCGACCGACTCGCCCGCGCAGAACTGCCTGTAAACAGTGGACCGGACCGCCGCGACGACGGCGGACCGGCCGAGCCTGCTCTCCATGATCGCCCGCGACCGCATCACCGCCGTCCCGGCGTCCACCAACGGCTCGATCGCCATGGCGGAGAGGGTGGCGAGCGCGGCGACGAGGGTCCCGGTCGGGGCCGAGGCGAAGGGCCGGTTCGAGTCGGTTACGTCGAGGGCGGAGGAGGAGTAGGAGGCCGCAGGCGAACCGGACCGGGTCGGGGGCTCGGCGAGATTCGGCGTTAGTTTTAACGGCGGGGCGGTGACGGAGGAGACGGGTCGGAGGAGGGGTTTGGGGACGCGCGACCGGATTCGCCGGGTGGCGACGTAGGCCATTAACGGAGGAGAGGGGACGGACTTGGTAGCGGGAATTTGGGGGAAGGGGAGAGGGGGGGTGTCTGGGAACTGGTGAAGGACAACGTGCAATTATTATATAAAAGAATTTTGGGATAATTTAATGGGGAACCGAGTGGAAATATTTAATTATTAATTATTTTATTAATAAAATAAAAAGGCAATTTTGGACACAGTTTTTCCTACCGTTCGTTCCTCAATCATATATTTTTTTATCATCGCGATTTTATAGGCTGACTCAGAAATGACCTGGCAAGATATAGTTTTTTAAAAGAAAGGATGAGGCGAGGGGGGGTGTTTGCGTTTGACCCCATATTTCGAACATAACTTTTTATAACCCAGCGACTTCAAAAATGCTGGAAGGGTTTATCCAAAGATACGTCAACGTACAGGTCTCTACTCTAAAATAGCATACGAGGTACGTAAAACATATGCATGCAAAAGCTCCGGTCTTTTGCACATCAAGCGTTCAGCATTATTTCTAATTTAAATCAAAGGTCACCAAACATAAAAACGTACCAGCATAGCACCAGACTACGTAAGTCTAAGGTCGCCAGGAATGACTATAATAAAAGAACAAAAATTTACTCCTACATTCCATTTGAAGAGTATGATATACACATTCATTTAATGAGCAAAATATATACCATACACACACACCTCCTTCTAGATATATGGATAGGATTGCCCGCCCGCGATTCTAATGCAAAGTCATCTTCAACCCAAATAATACTAAGGCTCTCTACGGCAGCCTCATTTCGCCAGATATGGAAGATATTCTATTGAGCAAGTCTTTACCAAGCTGGACGAACCCATATAAGATAGGTCTCTTTCTCAAGAACCCTAATTTTCACACACCCGAAACACAAAATGGCAATCATGAACATCCAAGGAAAACCAACCATAATATCATGATCGAAACAATCCTGCCATTACTTTGCTGCAAATCTTTGCCATGGCAACCACACGACCGGCTAGGAGCAAAGCAAACTCAAAACCATACACACATACCAGGCACCTCAGCTCAAACAATTGAGACCCATCTGAGTAATACTAGCTGTTGGATTAGTATAACCAAATCTACGCGGTTCAGGGAATGAATAACTGCAAGGGATAAAAAACAGATGGGGCGAAACACAGTAAAATACACCGAGTCTAGACGACAATAGAAAGAAACTTGACAAACAAAATGTACATCTCAACTTAAATTTCGGATCTCTAGTCGTAGAATGAAGAGACCAAATTCCTGTTTCTTGCCTACTTCAGTTCATAAAGTAACAGCAGACGATAGCAATTCAATAAGAGTTGTACACACTGAAAAGCGACAGTAGAATAAGTACCTACCTAGATGTGAGAGGCAGTTTTAAATTTGGTGCAACAAAAAAAAAAAAAAGAAAAAAAAAAAAAAGTTAGCACAACTTTCAAAGTAAACGATGCAAAGTTCAAGAGCCATCGGAAAGATTCCGATTTCCCCCATCAATACAAAGCCCACCTGTTATACACACAGCACATCTAAGTACACAACTTCCTCTTACCCGCGAGTCAAGTCAATGTCAATATGGCCTGGCCTGATTTCCAAATGCCTCGAAGGCCATCCTCCCATCACAGGTGCCAGATTTTGATTGGGTGGTGTAATAGTGGGCGGGCTAGAAGTAGCACCAATAGGTGAGTCAGGTTCAGCACCTGGATCCTGACTGCTGCTTGCTTTGTTCTTCGCTTTTGTTCCGCCGTACATGAAGCTTCCCACAATCACCTACAATTCATAGCATGGAAATTTGTTTGTTCCAAACAGACAAAATCCCTATGGCTAAAAAAATACAGTATGCTGCATGAGATACAAGAAGAAAGTGAATGTAGTCATAGCATTGCCAGATCTCAAAACTATACAACTTTAGGTGTACATAGAAGAATGCTTGTACAGTTCAACAGTCATTTTTTTCTGAATATTTGACCCAAATCCAAATTTGTAATTGATAAAACTTCAAACCTCATCGCTTCTCGCTAGTGCACTTAATGCTCCTTAAAAACTAGGGTCTGAAGCACTAAAACTTAGCACCAAATGTGTTATCCTAGAAGATTGTAGTAAAAAAAAAAAAAGTTATATATGTTACCTGTACAGGGGTTGCGGCTATCAGCCGTCCACCAACACCACCGCCGAGTACACGACCATCAGCACCAGAGAGAGATACACTTAGGCCCCCAGTACGGCCACGTGTTCCGCCAGCATTACTTGGTAGATAAGACCCTGATAAGCAAAGAATTTCAAAACGGCCCTGCAAAATGATAGGAAAAGCACGATAGTTAAATTCATCGGCAGAGAAAAATAGTAGAAGAACCAACAAAGTAAAAAATTAAGTTCTTTTGGCATTGATGACAAGTTAGAGAGTTCTTTCGGCATTGATGACAAGTGAGGCAAAATCCCCTGAGGAATCGGCCCTGCCAAGAGAGATTAGTAAGTTGTTCAGGTTCTTATGGTAATACAGGTACTGCTGTCATGGCATGGGCTCTAGTTGTGAAACATTTGTACCATCTCGAGTCTCTTATAAAAGGAGTATATTAAAGATGTTGGAAAATTAGAGAAGTGCAAAGAATCGGGCCTCAATATTAGAGCTATGACATACCAACACAATTTGCAGGAAAACATTTGCAGGAAAACAGCAAAAGATAAGTCGCTCAATTGTGATTTGTTACTATAACTTTAATTGATGACTAATGCAGAATAATGCACACCTACCTCCTTTAACAAGCATTAAAAATGTATGGGTGATTCTAATAAGGTGATAAAAATAAAAATAAAAATTACACTAATAGATAAGGTATAATCAACATCCTCACTTACAGCAACAAAAAGGCCACCTTGCTCGAGTCTATAAATTGATTGGACCACAGCAAAGCTGCTTTTACCTAACTGGGTTGAATTGGGTTGACAGAAATAGTAATCAAGTAGGCCGAGGAGAGGCATGCTGTGCAATTGGTGATGGATAATGGAGGGAAAAAGCGAAACTGAAGAGATATTAATGTACTTGTTCTGGATCCCAGAAATCCCATCTTAGCGCACGCAATCGTAAGTTAAGGCCTTGTTTTGGTGTAGTTGCCTTTTTTTGTTTATATAAACAAAAATTATGTAGTTGAATTGCCAGCTGGCCGACTTTCCTACTCTTGTGATCATTAGCTATTGCAATCAAAGACCAGATGCCAAAAGGCAAAAAAAAATAGAAAGGGAAGCTAAAAATAGTTATTACTAACTTTTTATGTTGTTGTCACCAAACAAACTTCCAGTTTGTATAGACAGCATTAAATCCACCACTCGCCCGTATGCTCCATCACATAAAATTTGTGTTCAAAATAGTAAAACATGGCAACAAGACCAAACATGGAACAAATATCATGGGATTCAAATACATAATATACAGGTACTAGCCACCTATGACTACTGACTATGGCTACAACTACAAGCCTCTACAGCAAAATTTGGTCTCACAAATCAGCAAACTAATCAATCACAGGAATACTGGTGGACAATGAATTCTCTTGCACAAGAAAGTATATTAGATGTCCTCAAGGTAAACTCTCAGCACCCTAACTATCTTTCAGTGTTATCCACCATAATATCATAAAGAAAAAAAGGCTTAATTACAAAAGTCCCTCTTGCACTTTAGGCCTGGTCAATTTACCACTCTATTAAAATTTGCATAAATTACCTATCAGCACTTTGTCGCTGTTTCAAATAGGTTCAAAATAATTGGATAATCGGTGATCACATTGTAAAACTTGTAAAACGAGTTGGAATATCACATTGTTCCACATCCCAACATCTATCGAATTTGCAACTCAAAAGGAAGACAAAAACTTGGATAAACAGCTCTCCTATTTAGTTAATACTTAATACTATCAAAATTAGTAGCCTATTGAACAATTTCATTCAATTTATATGATTCTACTATATTATAACTAACTTCAGCTGCAATTTTGTTTTTACAAAGTCTTACAACTAAATTCAACAATCATCCTAATTCTTTTTACCTATTTGAGGCAATAGTAAGGTACAAGGGGGTTACTGACACAATTTTAAATGCAAGGGAGTAATGGAGACATCAGCTAAAGTGCAAGGTGGTTTTTTGTAATTTAACCATAAAGAAAATGTCCTTCCAATTATACGATAATTCAACCTTTCAAGCATATCAACGACTACCTAATATATTACATAAGTCTCTTCATTTATTGGAATGGCATCTAGCATAGAAAATTTAGCCACTCCGCTTCTAAGAGAACATTTCAGCTAGATGACAATGTAATTAGAATAGAAATAGCTACCGTCCTAATGCAAGAAAATACATAACAATGGTAGACCTCGAAAGTAACAGTTCCAGTAGAAGATGCTGGCTGACGGAGAGTCACTGCAGATACAGCACCATTTGCTGAGAGGATACACACAGCCCTCGGGCCCTGCTGTGAAAATGACATTATCTTTGAAGCAATATCCTACATTCAGAAGTTAAAGAACATTTGAATTAACACCAAGAAGGACAAATATTAAATCATAAATAGAGCAAATATACCGTCTCCTCCACAGAGGATACTTGTGAGAGACCAAAAGCGAAGAAAAAGTCCGATAGTTACTCAAGATACTAAAGCGATGGAGAAAACATTATGACGTGAAGGACTAATGAGGAATTCTTTCTGCTAAATGAAGTCATAGGTACTGAAATACACGGACTTGAAAGATTCTCAATTATCGTATAAATTTCACAGATTCCCAGAACTCAATTGAAACCACTGAATTCTATTTGATCATGATATCTACTACTGTTAAGCCGAAATCAGAACAAAATTATGGATTAAATGAGTTTCTACAATCATTGTTTTTCCTGAAAAGTTTCTGCAATTATTAATGCGAAGAATATGGCAATTATAAAAAATTTTATGATGCAGCAATTATACGAAAGTAAATCTATGAGTTGTGAGATCAAAGGCACAAATACAGCTAATAATTAATCTTAAGACCACACCACGAAAGGAAATTCAGCTCTCTGATGACTCTGAAACATGTTATCAATTAAGAGAAGATCATGCATCATACATAAGAAAACAACTTACTTGCGATAAAAAATAGGAGAAGATATAAATGCATAACAAACAAATAAATCTGAAAAATTTACACATAAATAAATAACAAATGCAGATTGATTTCACAGTTCAGCTTGAGAAGAAGAACGGATACCTCTCCAGCTTCAATTGTAATGACATGTGGAGTGAAACCCATGCCAGCTGATCCAGCAACCCATTCCCCTGAATTCAAAGAATTATTAGAAGATCGTTATTGAAAAGATCACTACGCACAAGGCAATCTGGATTGAATATTCAAGAATTAAAAGGCCAAGCAGAATTTTCCAGATGCGCAAACGGAGTATTGGAAGATGGCATTACAGGAATAGCTAATAAGAATGAACTAACAAAATCCTTTGACTTTAGAATGGCGTTTTGCCGAGACACATGGAGAAACACTGGTGGCATTATGAATTATTATTATTATTATTATTATTATTTACAAGCATCAAAAGATGCTTAAAGAAGCAATGGCTAATCCTTCGAAACTCGTATGCTTATTAAATAAACAAAAAAAAAAAAGCTAGCACCATAAAAGGGCGAAGCCAAATAAGTCAGCATCTACTAAATGTGGTTGGATATTTAATCATATGCTTTTAAATGATGACTATATAAAAGAATGTTTTATTTTTTAAAACTGACAAGCATATCAAACATAAACAATAAAAAATCAAAAAAAAAATTAAAGAGAAGTTACTAGGTAAACCAGAAATCCAATAAGAAGCTTTTCAAAGCACAGTACACGATAAAGATAGCTAATATATAATACTTAAGACATTCTACAATAAACTAATAATAACATCCTTAACAATCGTATAATAAATAAAATAATGAAAGCTAACACTGGCAAAGAATCAAAGATCAATAAAGAAACTCACCAAGAAGAGCCAATTGCTGCTTCCTCCCAGTGCCCGGTGGCCGTCCCCTTCCTCGTCTCTGCGAAGGACCGGCTGAGCCCGATACCGAACCAGAACCCATCAACACTCCATGGGGGGCCGAAGCCGACATTGGCGACAGAGCAAGAGCCACGGACCCGTCCGGTCCGTACTTCCGCGGCCGCCCCCTCTTCCTCTTCACCGGTTCTCCCGACGCCGCGCCGGCACCCACCTCGTGCGCCTGCGGCGGCGGCGGCGGCTGCGGTGGCGGCGATTCTACGTGGAACCCGTGCCCGAAGCTAACGGAGGATTGCATGGCCAAGCTCGCGCCCGGGTTCTGCATCGACCGGATCACCGGCGACGGTCCACGGAGGCCGGGCTGTGCGCCGGGTCCAGCTGCGCCCATCCCTCTCTGTATGTAGTAGGAGGGCCCCGACATCGACATAGCCTCCCTCCCATCCATGCATGGATCGGGGAGCTTCTACCGCGCCTCAGCTCGTAAAACCCTAACCCTAAAAAAGCCCGCGCTCTAAACCCCCAAAAGACCCAAACTTCAGGTCAAAAGAGGGTCGATAGCAACTAAAGATCCAATCTTTTTGCCTCCCAGAGGAAACCCTAGCGAAAAGCCCATTAATTGATGCTTCAGCGACCCAAAGCAACACAAATTTCTACTCCAATTGATCGCATTGCATCGCTACACCACGACAGAGAAAGCCTGAGACCCCATATAAAAAAAGCTGCGACCCCATTAGTCGTTTCTGCCCTAAAAACCCTAACTTTTTTAAAAAAAAAAAAAAAAAATTATCTCTCTCTTCTTCCTACGCGTCCCTCTCTTTAAATGCGAGAAAACGCCAAAACTATACTCCAGAGGAAAAAGAGGAAGGGAAAGGTCCAGCTTCCGAAGCTTACCTTCTAGGGCAAAATGGCAGAAACCCTAACCCCTCCGGTGCAGAAATTAACGAGCAAAAGCGATCTCAAACCTCCAGACCCTCTCGAAAAACCCTACAAAAGCCCTATAAATCGCTCTCGAGCTCACTTCTCTAGAAATGGCGCTCTCTCTAAGGAGAGAGAGTGAGAGAGATAAAGAGAGAGATAGAGTAACAGCGAGGAGTAATTGCTACTGCGGAAAATAGCATCGATTGTATAGGCGAACGTAGCTCGAGGAGAGAGAGACAAAGAGGGGACGCGCGAGAGAGAGAGAGAGAGTGAGTCAAAGGATACGTTTCCTCTCTTCGCTCTTCGCCCTCCCCGCGAAGGAGACGGTGGGATGGGGAGCGTACCGTGGATACGGTGAGCAGGATAATTCCAAAAACGATTTTTCTTTTCGAAATTTTTCAAATTTTGAAAAAAATAAATAAATTAAAGTAAAATAAAAATTAATAAATAAATAAATTAATTAATTAATTAAAAAGTACGAGTTTGAATAAATGGATAAGCAGCACGGATAATTGGTTCTCGGATATTCGCTGTCCGGGCCCGAACAGCGTTGCCGAGTCGGGCAATGTGTAAATGGGGCCCTCGGAATTCGATCCGTTAGATTTTAGATCGGACGGCCGAGATTGACGGGCGAGTATTAGATATTTATGTGGACTGGGGCGCGGGCCCCGCGACGAGCTCTGAGGGTGAGGCGGGAGCACGTGATCGCTCCGGTTCGACGCGGCCGCGAGTTGGAGGACAGCTGGAGTTGGGTGGGCCCGCACGGAGATTTTCCGGACCAGCGATCACGAGGTTTAAAAAAATGAGCTTTAAAACGGCTACGACTCTTCCTGGCCGTCCGATCGAATGGATGGTCGGTCAGAAAAGACGGTTTGGAATGCGAATACAATTTGAACTGCTCTCTGATAGGATTCCAAACAGATCATCACAATATTTACTTATCAAATTTTCGAATCCGCAAAAATTTCTCTTAAATTTAATTTACAATAATTAAAAAATATATTTTTTTTATTTTAAATATATTATTATTTATTTAGCTACCAAACAAAATTAATATTAAATTTTATATAAAAAAATAATAATATGATATTAACAATTTAAATCAAAATTATTTATTTTACTTTATATTTTATAAAAATAAAATAAAATTGTATATAATTTAAATATTTTTATTCGGTTAAATTTATAAACTGCTCACTTAATTATTAAAATTATTTATTATTAATTTTAAAGTCCTCCGATCACTAAATAAATAATATTAAAAATTATGAAATTTATTTTTTAGCTACTTAAAAGCGATCATCGTTCAAAAATTTTTGCATTGAAAACGACTTATAGTTTCAAGATCATTGTGCTTCTAAAAGCACGCAACCCTATCTCTTAATTAAATATCTAATCTTACTAGATATTTAATTAATAAATTTTTTTTTAGTGGATCCGATTCCTCGCTTCCATTACAGACATCTATCCTTTTTTTTCAAAATTTTACTAAATTTACCGTCGCACCGCGAGGCCGTCGAAGAACCGAAAATTCAAAATCGAAGCAATTCTCATACTTTATATGTTGAAAGAAAACATAAATTTAAAAGTTATTTCTTTATCTTATACTTTATATAGCTTAAACTGACATATAACTTTAATTCTGTCCTCCTCATTTCTCTATCTTATATTTTACAAAATTTAATTTATTATAATTTTTTACTCAAATTTAATTAAATTATGAGATTTAAATACATCGGTTAAAAAAGTTTAAATCAAAAATTATTACAAGTTAAAATTAAACAATCGAAATACCATGTACTTTATTATCTAATGAGCAGAGATATAATTTAATCCAGAAATTAAGAGCTTAAATTTTAAAGAAGTATTTGGATATGAATGAAAATAATAGTTCTCATCTTTCTGGAATAAATTTATATAAAAGTGAAACTTTTCTTTCGGTCTTTTTCTTAAAATAAATTTATTTCTATTCGAGAATAAGTTTAATTAAAATAAATATAGTTTTTCTCTCAAAAAAAAATAAATATAGTTTTAATTATTATATAACTATTTAATTAATCTAATATTTGAGTAATCTAATTATTTTATTAACTAATTATTTTATTAACTAATTATTTAACTATTATACAACTAACTAATTGATTTATTAATTTATTAAATTATTTATAATTAATTAAATTATTTATTAACAATACTCATATAATATATTGTTTTTTATTTTTAAATTAATTAAATATTTTATTTAGCTATAAAAAAGTACTAAATCTCATATAAAAAAATAATAATATAATACTAAAATTTTAAATTTAAAATATTAATTTTATTTTATATAATATAAAAAAATTATTAAAATTTTATATAATTTGAATATTTCTACACAATTAAATTTATAAACAGTTCACTACCATCATTAAAATTATTAATTATTAATTTTAAAATTTTTTGATCACTAAATAAATAATATTAAAAAATTATGAAATTTATTATTTAGCTATTTAAAACTCTATATCAAGTATAATAAAACTGGTCATTGATTCAAAAATTTTAACATCGAAAATGATCATCGTCCTTCTAAGAACACGGAAGTCTATTTCTTAATTAAATATCTAGTATGATTAGTGTTATAATCATTTTTGACCCATATTTTACTATATTATTTACTTATAATTTATTTTAGATAAGAGCAATGCTATATGTACACCCCCAAAGGGGGTGTACATCTTACATCCACCCATCTAAGGGTGGGAGGGTCACTTCACAAATTGTGAAGTGATCCCTCACCACACCCCATCCATTAGATGGGTGGGGTGTGTGATGTACACCCCAAATAGGGGTGTACAAGTAGCATTTTCCTTTAGATAATATGGCGTCAGAAAATCATAAATTTTATTTATTTTAGAACATCATGTGTTCATAATAAAACTTATACCAAAAGGAATAAAAAAAAAAAAAACAAACATAATATTAATTTTTTATGGGCGATCATACTTTTTTACTATATATGTTGAAAGAAAACATAAATTTAAAAGTCATTTCTTTATCTTCTACTTTTTATAGCTTAAACTGATATGTACCTTTAATTCTGTCCTCCTTCTCATTTCTCTATGTTATATTTTTCAAAATTTAATTTATTATAAGTTTTTAATCAAATTAATTAAATTATGAGACTTAAATACATGGATAAAATTTTAAATCAAGAATTATTACAAGTTAAAATTAAAAAATCAAAATATTAGGTACTTTATTATCTGATGAGTATAAACATAATTTAGTCTAAAAATTAAGAGATTAAACAGATTTGATAAAAATAAAAATAATAATTCTTATTTTTCTGAAATAAGCTGATATAAGACTGAAACTACTGTTCTAATTTTTTTCTTGTAATAAGCTTGTTCTCACTTGAAAATATGCTTAATTAAAATAAAAATAATTTTAATTATTATATAATTTTTTAATTAATTTATTATTTTGACTACTCTAGTTATTTTATTACATAATTATTTAACTATTATATAACTAACTAACTAATTTTATTAATTTATTAAAATATTTATTAATAACATTTATTATTGTTAATTAATTATTAATTATTATTTAGAATTATCTACTAATAATTAATTAAATAAGTTAATTTATAATTTAATTAATATTTTATATTAATAAATTAGATAAAATATTATTATTTTAAAAAATAACTATTTTTATATTTACTATTCTAATTTAACGATCAAAATATTAATTTTTTTATTTTTGAAAAATAATATAATTTTCATGCAAACGTTATTCTTTTTTTTTAAAAAAAAAAAATAATAAATAATTATAATTTATGTCTGAAAGGCTTAATATATATCCTGTCCAAATCATGACAAGTCATCACATATCCCAGTTGTGCCTTAAGGCACATCTCTAGCTTTCAAATTTCACAATAATTTTTTTCTCTTTAACATCATTATTATTCGAGTATCTTTTCTCGTTCTTGTTTTATTACTCCACTAGGGGCTTTGAAAACGATCTTGCAGCTCTTTAACAGCTTAGCTACTGGGCGCATGAGATGCACCGAGGTCCAATGAAACGCACGCTAGTTGAGCCACCTCAAGTTTGCGGTCGCACTTCGCACCATCGTTTTCATCTATTCGGTGTCCTTGTCTACTATCCTACTGTATGTATGTATGGTGGAAATTATTCCCCAACCGGATATGACGGGGATAATCCAGTATTACAAACCGCACTTGACGCAGTTGATTAAGATCTCAATGGTCCCTATTCAAAAATTTTAAATTCAAAATCTAATTATTTTAAATTTCTAACTAAATTTATTTTTAAAAATTAAATAAAAATAATAATTAGCTAGCTATCTCTCTATCTCCCTCAAAAGAAAAAAATAATAATAAAAAAGACGATAACTCGACATTTGGAGAGAGGAGCACTCAACTGGACATGCATCGTTGAAATAGTTTAATACGCTGCATGATTTATTTTAAATTTAAATTTTTAATTTTTATTTTTGCTTAAAAGTTATTTTTTTATCTATGTTATGATAAAAACGAAAAAAATTTAATTCGTTGGATACGAAAAATTTTTAAAAAAAATTAAAAAAGAGAGAAGAAAGATAAAGCAGATAATATTTACGTGATTTTTCTTTCTTATCAAAACAAAAGGACCATTTTTTTTATTTTTTTTGTTTAGGACAGGGAATCTATAATCTAAGGTATCGTTTGGTAACAGAATAAGCCAGAACTAGCTATTCTGGGGATAGGTATAAAGTACGGAACAAGAGCAAAAAAGCGTTTGGTTCGGTTCTAGGGATAAGAGATTTTGTGTTTGGTATGAGAATGAGGAATAAGAAGAATAAAGAGATTGTGATGATGAGAGTGTATTGGGAAGGAAAAGAAAGAGAGGAGAGAGAGGGATTTGTGATGATGAGAATGTATTGGGAAGGAAAAAAGAGAAAGGAGAAAAAGGGATTTGTGATGATGAGAGTGTATTGGGAAGAGAAAAAGGAGGGGAGGAGGGGTAGTTTGGTAAAAAATAAAAATTTATAAAATAATAGATAAGAACTGTTATTCCAGCTTATTCTGCTTGTACTAGAACTACTGTACCGAATAATTCTTGGTGCGTTTGGTACAATAAAAAGGATAAACCTCTTATTTCCTGTTCTAGTCCCGAAACAAACGGTGCCTAAAAGGTGAATATTACGAAACGATGGGAGAGAGTCATTTTTCTTGACGATAAAAAATAGAATAATTAATCATCCAAATGTGTCCTGAACAAAAATTCATGCAAAATGACAAGCACCAAAACTATGGGGATAGAAGTGATCAACGCAGTACAAAATAAAATGCAAAATCTATCTTTCTAATTTTTGCAATATTCCTATTTATAAATTAATATTTAACTTAAAATTTAAATTATTTTACCCTGTTACGCATACGAGTATATATAGAATCCTTTAATACGTCGACCGGGACGATTTCATGCCAATGTTTGGTTTAAGGTGCACTAATAAATATAATCTAAAACTCATCTTAAACCATCTGTTAATTGCACTATATATATACTTATAAACACTAATCTCAATCGTGATACAAAATTTGAATCGGATTCATAAGTTTGGAAAGAAGAGATGGCTAGAGATCAAGCCTTGAATTTTGGTCTCGTCAGCCATTTTGCACCCGAGCCAAACTGCATGCATGATGGACGAGTGATGATTTTTTACTTTTCAACAACTGCATATATTGTTATGAGCGTAATGCCGAGCCCAATTACTGGGACAAGTTTGTTCTGTGGACTCACGTAATGCCGAGCCCAATTACTGGGACAAGTTTGAATTTGAGATGTTGATTGGGCCGAGGGAAATGGAGGAGATTGAGCCCAGGTTAATTAGATTAATTTGTTAAATAAAACTCTGGAGCTTTTGGTTCAAGGAATTAATCCGCATTCATGTTGTTGCCCAAGATTTTGTTAAATAATGGAAGCTTCCATACATGTTGTGTGGTAATTAAGTTTTGTTTTGTCTCTCACCTGATGGTTTAGCCTTTCAAACTATATAATGATTATTTTATCTTTTTCTCACCTAAACTTATTAGGCAAATCCAGAGTTGAAAGTGGAAAGAAGGTAGAAAAGAAATATTGAAATTGTATTCCTTTAATATATTTTATTTATATGAGCACTCTTTAAATATAATAAGTTTTGCTTTGTCTCTAACTTGAAAGTATCCTTTCAACTAATGATTATTCAAAGTGGACAAAGGTGGAAAAGATATATTTGATTTGTATTTATTGGATACATTTTGACAAGACTCAGAAAAAATTATATATGTGATGCTTTACGTGCTAGCAGGCCAAATAGAATAGGAAAAAAAAAAAAAAAAAAAAAAAGTCTATATACCACGACATATTAAAAAAATAATAATTTTTGTATATATTTTTTTAAAAATATATATTTTATATTTTATATATTTTATAATAAAATAAATTTTATTTATTATTTTGAAATGATCAATAAAAAAATTTTCATCATAAAATAAATGAGATGTGTATTGTATATTTCAAATTGGATGTACGAAAAATATTGCTCATATTAAAATTACTTAGTGTATGAAAAATAACAAGAGAATATAAAATATAATATTTTACTGTGCATTTAAAGCATGCTAAGACAAAGATTAAAATTCTTGACCTCCAAAGCCAACATTAGCTAAAATAATTAACTACAACTTTTGCCTCTAATCTTTTTGTGATTAATAAATTTGTCACTAATCTTTCCTAGGTAAGATTTTATTCATTTTTTTTTTTTAGTACCGCGGGATTACTGGATAAAATACTGAACATATAGAAGTGGCAAAATGTTAATTAATATGTTCTCTTATATATATATAAATATATATATATATATATATATATATAGAGCAATGCTACCTGTACACCCCGAAGGGGGATACATCATACACCTCCACCATTTTAATGGTGGCGATATTTTTTACGGGTCACATCAAGTGACCCATCATCACACCCCCACCCTTAGATGGGTGGGGTGTATGATGTACACCCCGAAAGGGGTGTACACATAGCATTTTCCATATATATATATATATAGAGAGAGAGAGAGAGAGAGAGAGTGTGTGTGTGTGTGTTTAGTTATTATGCTTGCAAAAGCACCGAGCATTTGGTAATTATAATTTTTATACGGTTAGATTTATCTTTTTGACTAATTTTATCCATTAAATTATACTACTTCACCAATCGCTCACTAAACTTAAAAGACTCACTATCATTCTAATGACGCATCTTTTAATTCAAGGGCTAGAAAATTATAAACACTAATAATTTGATACTTTTCCTCTCAATTATATATATATATATATATATATATATATATATATATATATATATATATATATATATATATATATATATATATATATATATAGAATTAGGCTGAAATACTATTAATAATGACAAGTGATTGGTGCTATTAAGTTTTAACTCTTGAATTAAAAGATGTGTGGTTGAGATGATAGTGAACCCCTTGGGTTTAATAGGTGGTTGAGAAAATAGTAAAATCTAACAGATGAAATTAATCAAAAGATCGGAGTTGATCTAAGGGTAGAAAACTTGATAATACCAATAACTTGGTACTATTAATAGTATAGTAGCCATACTCTCTCTCTCTCTATCTCTCTCTCTCCCTCTCTCTCTCTATATATATATATATATTCGTACTCATAAGTTTTCATCCATTGGATGAAGTAATGTGCGGTTAGGATTATAGTAGTTCCTAAGATTTTTACTATTTCCCTAACAACCTAGTAAACCCTTGGGGGACCACTAATCCTAACCGCACATTCCTTCATCCAAGGGTGAAAAATTTATGAGTACAAAGGGATTTATACTCATAAGAGTATAGTAGCCCTACGCTATATATATATATATATATATATATATATATATATATATATATATATATATATATATATATATATATATATATATATATATATATATATATAAAGTATGGATATTATATTATCACTACATCAAAATGTGCTTGTAGAGGCGGTTCTCAGTTATTGTAGCGGCGGTTTAATGACCGCCTCTGGACCGCCGGCGTAGACGCCGCCTCTACATTGTAGAGGCGGTTTGGGGGACCGCCGGGGAATACTAGAGACGGTTCTCTAGTGGCGGTTTGGACCACCGCATCAAATTTTTTATTTAAATATATATATATATAATTTCGTAATAACATAAAGGCGGTTTAAACCGCCGCTACAAATGTTGTATTGTAGAGGTGGTTCAAATCGTCTTTACTGATATTATTTTATAAAGGTGGTTTAAACCGCCTCTATAAAGAGTTGCTTTTTAGAGACGGTTTAAACCGCCTCTACAGATTGACAAAATCTCATTATAAAGAGGTGGTTTGAACCGCCTCTACGTAAAAAATAAAATAAAAAATTATATTTAATAATTATTTTAAACCGCATTTATACACATAACATTCCAGATTCGATGACAATCATATAAAATTTATCATTTAATTTCAAACATACACTAACAATACAAGAAACAAAACAATTCTCAACAAACAGTAAAAGATATCATCAAGACTTCATAATTTAAGAAAACATACCAACCAAAACACATATCATATCGTTCAATAAGTATCATAGAGAGTAATAATGTCGTAATAAAAAAAGTATCATAGTTTGTCAACATTTGAGTTGTCAATCATTCACAAAAATTTAAATTGCATTTCAATATCCTTCATTTGTGGCCTCGGATTCGTGACTTGCATTCGATGAAAAATTATTTGGAGAAAATGCCCCAACCATATTTGTTTTGTCCCCAGCAACCTAAAAAAAAATCAAACATTATAAAAATTATTAGTTATATGACAACCCAATTATATATATAATAATATATATAATTGTTATATATCAAACAACTTTCATGATAAATTATGCTAAATAAACGTTTATCTCCAATAGCTTAAGTTACCAAAGAACGGTGTTTTTAATATTTATATATAACACATCAAACTAATAGTTCTTCTAAAGTAAGAACTCCTCAAAGGAAGAGAAAAATGTAGGAAACTAAGGCAGAAAAGTGAAGTAAAATACTGGTGGATAAATAGCATCGTTAATGAGATTGCTCATGCTCCCACAAACATCTAAAGTAAGATCTATACCTTTGAACCCCTCAATACTGGGTGCCGAAGCATGATTCAATCGAAAGTATAAATATAGATAAAAAGAAAGTCTGTTTTTGGGTAAACAAAAGGATTGATAATATTGATTTGCATACATGCAAGTTCATAAACATTCAGTACCTTCAAGTTGCTCAGCATTTTCACAGTTGCTGGATTGAAGTACAACTGCAGAAAGTGTTGAAGCATTAATCAGAGAAAATACACAGAGCCATGAAAAGATAATGTTACTTTCTTGCCTTAAGTCATTCTCCACTTATTAATGCTCAACTTTACAATTAACTTACCTGCATAACAAATTTCAAGTAGCTGTTGATGGCATAAAGAAGAGCAGGAACAGCAAGAAGAACATTGTTGCGAGCTGCCTGAAAAATAAATAAAATTAGCAGCAAATAGTTGTCATCTTCTCGCTTGCAGAAAATGAACAGAAAGGAAAACAATTAAGTGTTTTCAGAATATAATTCAAAGCGACATCAAACAAGATTCTGAAAATTAGTACTAACAATTTAAATTTTCTCCTTTTCCCTAATCCAAGATGCCTTCCAGAAAAATTCTAGAATCAGAACTCTCCAACCTCTGGTCATCTCCTTAGGAAAGGCTAATAATACAACTTCAAATGGCATATACAACATTCAACATGACCTAAAAAGATCATACAGGTCCACCACATTCCGCCATACAGAAGAAAAAATCCAAAATCCAAATTACATTTTTCACTATGAATTAGATTTCAACTTCATTAAGTTCTTCACATAGACAAGGACACGGAAAGATCTGCTGATTTTGGATGCTATTACGATGCAAACTAGTCAGCTCTACCCATAATAAAAATTATCCCCAAATGATAATTCATATAAGATAAGATGTACACGTATCATCACAGTAACATTTGTTTACCTGCATGAGTGTGGAAATCGAGAGGAGAGGTTTCTCTCTTACCTTTTGTCTCCTAGCCTGTCATTCATAGTGGGTAAAAGCAGCAGGTAAATTCTCCATGCACAATGAATATGAAAAGATGAACAAATAAGAAGAAAAAGAACACGTAGAAACGAGAATAAGGGAATCGGTGCAATTGATTACATCTACGCGAAGCACCCATGTGCGGCACAGATCATACTAAAATATTAGCAATGGGAAACCTTTCATGTATGTGAATAATTATATTCAAATGCATAGATAAAAGCAGCAGAGTACAGAATTTTCTCCAAATATGAAACACGCAAATCATTCAATATGTTGTCTAACCGTCCAAAGAGAAAGTTGTAAGCAACACAAATGAAAGCATAATTTAATTATTACAGAGTGTCCAGATCATGACAGACCTTCCACTAAGGAAAAAGGTAACCTTGTCATCCATAGCCCACTCAGCAAGATGGAAAGGTTGCACTCTAGTAGTAAACTTAAATCCACCTTGCTCCTTCATCAACACTACACTAGCAGGTATAGAAGCGCTTATAGGGGAGATGATCTTACACATACCTGAAGCATGTTTATTAAGTCAACTAGAAAATAGTAAGAAGTCTACTGCCATGAGGAACAAAGGAGCCGCTAAAATGTGGAGAAATCAAATAGTGCAAAAAAAAAAAAAAAAAAAAAAAAAAAAAAAAAGACTTCAACAAATTCTATGTGAATGTGATCAATTCATAGACATACATATAGATCACTCTGGAATCTGAAAGGAATGATAATATATTCATATTAGACAAGAACTTTGTCACTCTTAAAGCACAGAGCGGCATATACATGCCTTTCGCAGCTTGGCAAAGTCATCTTAAAAACACAAGCCAAGACACCAATCATTCAAATTATTGATCCATTAACCTGCATCTCAAAAGAAATCAGATGGCAAGAGAAATAATGCACCCCAAACATAGCAAATAGCCGCAAACTCAAACATAAAGTGTGAATTAGTATTTCCGAGACGTAATGAGATGAACTTAGCCATTGTAGATATTTGTAGAATATCCTTATAAATTCTTTATCAACAGCATGCTTTGAGATATTGCTATTTTCGAACATATAAGAATCAGACAAAAGAGTGAGATTCTTAACATAAAGTATTCTTTTTTTTAAATAACTACAAAGGAAAGGAACATCAATTTAACAGGGAAAAAAAAAAAGAAAAAAGAAATGAAGTTATTATCAACACCTGTTTAAGAAGAGAAAAGTTGCTTATAAATTTGGTAATAAACAAATATGGGCGCACCTTTATTACACGATTCAAAGCAATTAAAAGCCCTTTATACAATAAAAAATTCTCCTCAGGACCGGGGTTTTATAATTCAAAACCCTTCTTTATCCGCTCCGGAAAATGAAAATTTAACTAATTTTCCTCTCGATAAAACTAAAGGACGATTCCGAGCGTTTTTTTTTCTACATTATCGGAATTAGACCATTAAAAAGAGCAATATCCAAATAATTGAATTCTGGTTTTGAATGCAAAACATCACAATAGTAAAAGTACATTCATATTCAATTATCATTTTAAATTATTGAATCTATTTAAAGTAGTGGTATAAAATATAAGATTGAAATCAATTTGTTTTTTTATACAGGAGGATTTAATGAACATGAGAGCTTAAGTATAAGAAAGTTTTTTTTTCTCATTAAAAATTATTATTTGTAGATTTTATTATAAAATGTAAATTTTATATTCCATGATCATAGAATTTAATTTTTTTTAAAACTGTAGTAATTAAAAATTTGATAAATCATAGTCTTCGGAAGGCTAAAATGTAAATCTTAAACCAATTATATTATATGTATGCATATAGCATTGCTCCTTTTGATTTAGCCCAAAAGAGTAGAATCTCTCTTTTAGAAATGTCAAAATTCCAAGAATAGATTTTTCCTAACTCAAACTCAAATATAAAGGGGCGCATGGGCGGGGGGTGGGCCGGCGGCGCTGCGGGGGCGTGCATGCGCGCGGGTGGGGGGGCGCATGCGCGAGGGGGTGGGGCGGCGCTGCGGGGTGTGCATGCGCGCCGGAGGGGGGTCGCGCGGCAACGGGGGGCGGGTGGGCTGCGGCCGGGGGGGGGGGGGGAGGGGGAGGGGAGGAGAAGAGATGGAGGAACCATACCTTAGCCACTGCCGGAGAGGACCATGCCACGCCGGTGATGCCGCCGACGGGAGAGGGGAGAGGGGAGAGTGGGACGCCGGTGATGCCGCCGACGGGAGAGGCCGGGGAGAGGGGAGAGTGGGAGGGGAGAGGGTGGGTGTGGGAGGAGGGTTTTGGGGGGAATGAGATTTCTTGGAAAAAAAGAAAAGAGGGGGAAAGAAAAAAGAGATTAGAAAAAAAAAAAAAATTACATGTAAGGCGGTTGTGACAAACCGCCTCTAATACGTCTCTATGGTAGAATATAGAGGCGGTTGCAACAATCGCCTCTACACAACCGCCTCTACATGTAGAGACGGTTGTGACAAATCGCCTCTAAGACGTCCCTATGGTAGAACATAGAGGTGGTTGCAACAACCGCCTCTACGCAACCGCCTCTACATGCATCTTTTCTTGTAGTGTATCAAATATGCAATATATCAAGTTTTTTGTAGATATATTTTTTTTATTATTATTATTTTTTATTATACTATTTCACCAACCATTTACTAAATTTTAAAAAATTATTATCATTCCAATCATATATTTTTTTATTCCAAGATTAAAAATTTAATAACACTAATAATTAAATATTATTAATAGCATAACAATTTAAATTGAGCCCAAAGAGGCGGCTACTACAATGAATAAAACTAGTTTTTTCTTCTTGAAAAAGTGTCTCAGCATTGACACCATTTTGATAAGACTATATATTGATAATGTCAAAAGTATACTTTTGTTATTATTTTTGAGAAAATGTAGTTTACTATCGCTTCTTTCAAATGGCCTTGAACTTAGCAACAAGGGAGGCAACTAGGCCTCGAAAAAAGAAAGAAAAAAATTCGACATCTAAGGGCAACACGAAATCCAAAGACTACAGAGCGATCGCACCGCTTCCCTCAAGTGGCGTAGACTATTCCTTTTATCTTTGAAAATTCTCCTATTATACTCCAACCAGATCGCCCACCAGGCCACAACAATAGTTGTACTCTCCCTCCTACCTACAGGCACCCCTACAAAGCTGATATGTTCCCACAACTTTCGGGCCAAGTTACTCACACGAATGGAAAGTTTGTTTATCAAAAGAGCACCTAGCAAAGCTCTAACCCCCTCACATTCGACAAGGAGGTGATCAATCGTCTCGGTAACCATCATACGGAAGACACACCTTTTCTCTCCACTCCAGCCCCGTTTAAGGAGATTGCCCGCCGTAAGTATCCTACCTCTCAGAGCAGTCCAAACAAAGACCTTAATTTTCAGCGGAGCCTTGATTTTCCACAGCCGTTCAAAAGGGAAAACCTTAACTCCTCCATCCTGTAGAAAGGTATACGTTGATTTAACTAAAAATTCTTCCGTTATGGACCACCTCTACCGAATTACATCCTTATCGGTGCCGGGGGACTTATCAGCCAGCACCCCTCTCAGTTTTCGAATCCAAGCACTATCCCTTTGCGTTCGGGACGGAATCCCTCGCAAAATCTTACTCCACTTCCATTCTCTATTCCCAAAACATTCTCCTATCTTGTTGTTTTTGCACACAATGTCCTTAAAGACGCTAAGAAATTGTAAGCAAAGGGTGTCATACGACCCTATTTATCCTGCCACAGCTCCACTTCACTACCATCCCCGAGCGCATAATGGGCTCCACACTTGAACACCTCCTTACTTTCCAGGACACTTTTCCACCACTGCGAGAACGGGACAAATGATGCCCCTTCCCTAAGGGGTCTCCTCCTAATGTAGCAATTCTTGCAGATGAGCGAATCCCAAAGAAAGCACCGCCCCAACAGCAGTTTCCTCCACCACTTTATCAGTAGGTCCACATTCATGCTTCCAAGGTCTAGGATTCCCAAACCACCCTCTTTCATAGTACGGCACACCTGTTTCCAATTTACCAGACAATACCCCCCCACTACTAATGTACCTCATTTTCATAAAAAAGCTCTTCTGAGGGCTTCGAGTCGGTTGATGACCCACTTGGGCACTCTAAAGACCAACAGAAAATACAAGGGTAAACTAGGCAATACCGAGTTCACCAGCACTAGCCTGCCTCCTTGCGACAATAATTTTGCTTGCCACCTCTGGATTCGACTCTCGAATTTACTGATAATACCTCGCCAGTCCTCCTTCCTGACCTTTTTATCTGATAGCGACAATCCCAAGTATCTAATTGGGAGCTGTCCCACCTTACATCCAATTAGCTCCGCTAGTCTCGCCCCCCTCGTCCCCTCTCTGCCCAAATAAAGGAGTACATATTTACATCTATTAATCTTCAGTCCCGGCGCACACTCGAATAACTGCCACATAAATCGGAGGTTGAGAACTTCCCTCTCCTTGGCCTTACAGAAAAAGATGGTATCGTCCGCGTATTGAATTATAGCAATCAGACACTCCGGAGAAGGGCCCACTCCGTGAAACAGATTATTCTAGCCCGCTATCTCTGTCAGTCTCGTGAGTCCCTCCGCCACCACCAGAAAGAGAAACGAGAAAAGAGGATGCCCTTGTCTCAAACCTCTGTTAAGTTTAATCCATTTATTGGGCGTCCCGTTAACCAACACTGCTATCTTAGAGTTGGATATACATTGTCCTATTGAACCGCACCACTTCTGTGATGGAGAAATGACCTCCTCCAAAACCCTTTCGAGACTGTTCGTCAGAACTTTGAAAATTATCTTTTGTACTCCATTAAGCAAAGTAATCGGCCTAAAGTCTCCAGCAGCTTTAGCCCTTTATTTTTTAGGAATTAAACAGATATAGGTGTAGTCGACAGGCCCCGTATTCAGATTCCCTTCTAACAGATCTAGGAAGATATTAAAGATATCGTCTTTAATTGTTGTCCATAATTTTTGGTAAAACCTTAACCCGAACCCATCCGCCCCGGGGCTTTATCCCCCCATAACTGAAAAACCACTTTTTTAACCTCTTCCCTACTAAAGGGTATAGTAAGTTGCTCCGGACAAAGAAACGGTCGGCTACCGAATAAATTATTCCAGTCCCCAAAAGACTCCCTAGCTTTCCTGTTTGGAGCGAACAACTCCTTGAACTTATTAAAGAAGTACTCTCTTTTCTCGACCTATCTGCAAGCCCTGAAACCATCTTCCTCGACCTCTTCAATAAAATTACTCCTCTTGCGACCATTAGCAACAGTGTGGAAGAAATTAGTGTGGCCATCCCCTTCATTAAGCCAGTGTTGCTTTGCTCGAGATTTCCATAGCATTTTCTCCTCCACTACTACCGACTGCAACTGCTGCTTAAGAAGGTTACATTTCTCCCGTTGTACCCCCGAGGGACAATTCGCCTCCGCAATGAAGTCCAGCGCCTGAATCTCCATCGAAAGTTCACTTTTACATTTGGAAATACTATGAAAATTTGTTGATCTTCATTCCTTGAACCTCTTCCTATAGTGCCTTAGCTTAGCTGTAAAAGTGAGGATGCTCGAACGTTGACCAGGCATCTCTGCCTACCACCTGGACATTCTGACATTGAAGTCCTCCCGCAGAAGCTACGCATCCTCGAATCTAAATCTACGAGGTGGTAGGTTCGCACTGGTTGAGGGAAGGATTGGAGTGTGATCTGATGTCAGTCGGGGGAGTGCCACTACCTTTGCAAGAGGGAAGGCTAGGTCCCATTCAGTAGATACAAGAAAGCCATCCAGTTTAGCTAGAGTCGGAGAATCCTGCATATTGGACCATGTGAAACTCTGATTCCCCAGCGACATATCTATCATCTCCAACTTGATTAATAAATCAGAAAACATGGACATAAGTTTACCACTCCAGCTCTTTTCCTTTCTTTCCCGTTGACATTTGGTAAAATTGAAATCCCCACACATTATCCACAGACTCTATATACACCTTTGAGCTCTGCCAGCACATGGTAAAAGTCCACCTTGCCTTCCCACGTTGGTGGGCCGTAAACATTCGTTAAATAAAAGCTAGTCCCGCAGGCGTTATGCTTCAACCTTAACAGTAATAGAAAAACGTCGAACTAAAATCTCGGAACACGAGAAATCCCTAAAGCCCCAGCAAGTTAGAATACCTCCTGAAGACCCTGAGGATTTAACAAAATGACATTTGTCGACGTGCAGTCGAGCAAAAGAGCAAACGAAAGAGAGAGAAATAGAATCCACTTTGGTTTCTTGCAAGTAGTACACTGCTTTCTTTGAAGTAGAAAGTACATACTTAACTAGACCCTTCTTGTCTGGGTCACTAAGGCCCGTAACATTCCAACTGTAAATATTAAACATAGGAAAAGATACACCCACAACACACTAGCTACCCCTACGGCAACCCCTAGGTGGATCCCATAAACTCTATGAATCCTTGCACCTCCTTCAGTAGTACTCCACCTCTATGAATACTTTTGTTATTGTTAGAAAAAAAAACTATTTAATCCCTATTTAACCTGTTTTGCTTTAACATATATGAAAACATTAATTTTGCTTTAAAAATTTTCAAAATATTTAGTCATGACAGCTGAAGTTGATATGTCCTAACATAATATGAGTAGAAAAATATTTCTTGTACATTTTATTTGTGGTGCACGATCTACACCCTACTTATTTTAGAGTAGTGTGAATTTTATTCGTCACTTTGAAGTGATGGATGAAAAAGTTCCCACACTTAGATGGGTCGGGTATATATCTAACACCCCAAATGAGGTGTATTCACTAGTATTGCTCTTTACTTATTAACAAATTAAAAGATAACTTCATAAAAAAAATAATTTCATAATTAAACATTACAGTTTTTTTTAAAAAAAATAATTAAAATACCTTCCATAAATTTAGTCATTAAGTTGCAATAATTTAAAAAGTTCAATTTGTTTAAAAAAATATTATAAAATTTGAATGTAGGATTACAATCAAATTCAACATATTTAATATATATAAAGAATTTTAAAATTTGTCTAATTTAAAAATTAATTTTGTATCACTATTCTAAAAATTTTGAAAATAGAAATTTTTTTAAATTCAACATATAATGAAAGTTTTGATTCATATACATTTCACAAATTTATACATTAATTCTGCATTAATTTAGGTATTAATTTTAAAAGTTTTTAAATAACAATTTAGTCATTAATTTAAAGAGTTTTAGAATTATAATTTAGTCATTAACTTAAAGAATTTTAGAATTATAATTTAGACATTAATTTAAAAAGTTTAATTTTAAAAAATAGAATTATAATTTAGTTATTAATTTAAAAAATTATATAATTATAATTTAAACATTAATTAAGGAATATTAGAATTACAAAAATTAGGACCATACAGAAATTAGATAAATTTTTATGAAACAAATTTATACTATTTGTATGTTTTATCAATTTCTTCATTCTAATTGATTTAATTTATTAAGTTGATTTTGAATTTTACCTTTAAATTTTTTTTGTATTTGATCGATTTTTAAAATTTTAGTTTCTTACCTTTTAGTTTGCAATTAGCTTCCTGAATTTTTTAAAAATTAGAATGAAATTAAATCTAAAAGTAATCTATTTTTTTTTAAAAAAAAACAAAAATAAAATTAGTAGGTTCCTAAATTTTAATTTTTAAAAATAATTTAAATTTTAATAAAGTTTTCTAAAATTAAAATTATGTACAATATATAAAAAGTAAACAAAGAGAATTAAAAAATTAATATTTAAAATCATAACTAAATTGAAATATTTAAAATTTCTAATCTTTCCAAAAATAAAAACTCTCACTAAATTGAATTTTTTAAAATTTATAATATTTACAAAAATAAAAACTTTCAAAATAGAGATAAAATTACATAATTGAACCTGAATCAAAAGATCAAAATATATTTTTTTTGATACCGGGTAATCGGTACCTTTCTCAAAGTGACCTGCTATTGCAGGTCAAAACTTAAAAATAATTAAATATGGGTCGTTGAATAGAAATGAATGAACGGTAAGTAAAATAAAAAAGTATAAGAGTATTTCTCACATAATATTATACAATTTAAAAATACTTTTGTCAAAACTAAAAATATATATATTCTTTTATTTTAAAATTACAAAACTATATTCTAGGTACGAAAGTGAGTACTACTTATAAGCATAGATTGTGTTTGATTTAGGTATAAGTTAGAATGATTTATTTTAGGAATATATATAAGTTCAAGAATAAGTAGGAATAAGATCAATTTTGCGTTAGAATGAAAATTAAGTTATTTTTTAAAATAAGAAAAATAGTGTTTGAATAATTAGATTGGAATTGTGAGAATAAGAGTAATTATAATTTTATAATAATAATATTTTATCTAATTAATTAATATAAAAATATTAATTAAATATTAATTTAATTTAATTAGTTAACTATTGTTAAATAACTCTAAATGTTAATTGATAAAATAATTAATAATAATGAGTATTATTAATAAATAATTTAATTAACTACAAATAATTTAATAAATTAATAAATTAATTAGTTAATTATCTAATAGTTAGGTAATTAGTTAATAAAATAATTAGATTAGTTAAAATATTAAATTAATTAAGGAGTTAATATAATAATTAAAATTATATTACTTTAATTTAGTTTATTTTTAAGTGAAAATAAATTTATTTTAGAAAAAAGATTGTAAAGTAGTTTCAGTCTTATACCAGTCTATTTATGAAAGACAAAAATGATTGTCTCTGTCTAAATCAAAATTGTTTGAAAAATAAGATTTTATTTAGGGACTTGTTTCAGACAGCCATAGTGATTTTATTTTAAATAGAGTTTGTAACTAATACAATTGTAATTTTAGATTAGGTATTGAAATATAATAAAACGAGAAAGAAAAATTGAGGTCCACCAAGTAATAGTGTCAGATCATTGTGCATCCTTCTCCAAAGCAAAACTTACACGCAACATTGAGTAGCTAGCACTCGTTGTATAGGCAAATAAGAAAAAAAAAAAAAAAACTTGATGTACGGTCTAAATTAGATGGATATCTTGCAAACTATTTATTTTAGAATATAATAAATTTTATTCATCACTTAAAAATAACGTGGATAAATATTTATTCTAAAAGAAATTAGGTATATAATATACACTCCCAATAGAATGTACAAATAGTATAGCTCATAAAAAAAAAAGTGTATAAATTACTTGTTAGAGTTTTTTTTCTTTGCAATTAGCTCATTAAAATTTTTTTATTTTAAAAATAGTTCTACAAAATTATAATTTGTAAAATTAATTTTATACCTGTCACGCGTGCGCCACGTGTGTGCCACGCAAACTGAATCGATGGGGAGGTGAATAAGTTGAATACAGTGAATGATTCATGTTTACACACGACAAATTATTTACCGTGTTTAAAATATTAAAAATTTAAATTTTTTTCCGTAAGAATATCCTTTCAAAAATTAAAAATTCAAAAGAGCTATTAAAATATTTGGAGGAAGGGGTATACAAATTATATATATATATATATATATATATATATATATATATATATATATATATATATATATATATATATATATATATATATATATATTATTTATATATTTAAAAAATTGGCATCCGTCTTTTTAAATATTTTAATATATTTTTAATTTTTTTTTAATATTAAAAATAAAGATTTTCGTAAAATTAGTGATCGAACTTTGGATGAATGATCTTATTAAGAGTTTAGAAAAAAAAAAGATTTTTAATATTTCAACTTATTCATCCGGGTGGTGCATACGTGTCCCACCTGTGATAAATATATGGCCATCAATTTTGGGAGGAGTAATTGAAAAAAAAAAAAAAATCTCTTATGTCATTTTTTGACTGATTTTTTAAACAATGATGTACACTCAAAAATAAATATATATTTTATAACTTATTTATTTAAAAATAAAATTTTTTTTATCCATCAATTTAAAATAATAAATAAAATTTATCTAATTTTTAAATAAATAAAATATAAAATATACACATAAAAATTAACGTACACTCAGCATTAACCTTTTCCAAAGCATATTCCAACTTTGCTCCATTAAATGATGAGCTACACAACATACGGCTGCGCTTGCCTTTATGGAAAATTGGGCTGTCTTGCTCATCAATATATATATATATATATATATATATATATATATATATATATATAGAGTATTTTAGGCTGCGTTTGAAAAAATTTGGTTATATCGGAGATAGGTATAAGTTATGGTATTAGCAGAAATTAATATTAATTTATATTTGGGTGGGTATAAAAGTTATACCGGATATAAATAAAATTGTGTTTCGTAAATTAAAGAGGAATAAAAAGGTTAGAAAGAATATAAATTTTATTGATTAGTTTACACTTTATGATATAATTAAAATTTATAATTTTTTTAAAATTCAAAATTTTGTATATAAAAATAGATATAAATTTATAAATTTAATTTTTTTTAAAATTTGGTGAATTATTTATTAAAAATTTAATAATTTGTATAAATTGTAAAAATAATAAAATTTTAATTTTTATAAATTGATAAATTTATTAAAAATTAAAGTTACAAATTTTAAAAGCTATAAAATTTAAAAATTTAAAATTTATAAATGTTAAAAAATTACAAAAGTAAAAGCAAAAATTTTAATTTTAAAATTAGTATACATTTAAAAAAATTTATAAAAAAATTTGCATAAATTTAAAAATTTTAAAATTAGTAAAATTTTTTAAAAATATAAAAAATTTATATTTTTAGATTTATTAAAAAATAAGTTAAAAATTTTAAAATTTAAAAAATTTAAAAAATAAATTTTAAATTTTATAAATTTAAATATCCTATAATTTAAAATTTTTTAATTTTTTTTTTTAAAAAAAAAATAATAATAATAATTGCAGGTGGAACAACTCCACCAACTCCACCAACTCCACCACCTGGGATGCGAACATGCTGTTTCCATCCCAAAAGAATTATTTTAATTTTTGTTTGGGTATAAGTACCTGGACCTAGTTCCAGGTACCAAACGGCCTTTAGACAACCCCTGTTTTCTCATCTTAAACTCTTCTCTCTTTTGAGTAAAATATGTGCTCTAGAGCATCCAACACGCATCCAACCAAAACTTCATTTTGTTAGTTAAAATTATCTCTTTCTCAATAGAATCGTAGTTAAAATTGTCTCCTTCCATCATCTGCTTCTCATTTTGAGCCAAATTAAATATGGAGTTGGAGCCACCGAAGGGGCGAATCAACGAGCATCAACATCAACCGGTGGCGGTGGTCGTGGTGCCATTACCGGCGCAGGGCCATCTAAACCAACTGCTCCACTTTGCCGTCATCCTCTCGACTCGCGGCGGCATCCCCGTGCACTACGCCGCCCCTGCCTCCCACATTTTACAAGCCAAGTCACGCCTCCACGGCAGGGACCCCAATTCCCTCAGCTCCATCCATTTCCACGACCTCCCCCTCCCCACTTTCCCCAACACATCCCCCGACCCCGACGCCGCCACCAAATTCCCCGCCCACATCCAACCTCTCCTCGACGCCTACGGCGAAGCGCGCACCCCTCTCTCCTCCCTCCTGCGCACCCTCTCGCCCACTACGCAGCGCCTCGTCGTCGTGCACGAGCCTCTCTCCTCCTTCGCGGCCGAAGAAGCCGCGGGAATTCCCAACGCCGAGTCCTACGCGTTCCGGTGCATCCCGGCCTCGTACCATCTCGGCAGCCTCAACGAGGGGTGCGCGTGCAGGGAGTTGCTGCGAGCTCGCGGCGTGGATTTCCCTCCCAACGACGGATGTATGACCGACGACTTCTTGGCTTTCGCCACCAGCCGACGGAATTGGACCCACTTAAGCTCCGGGATGCTGTTCAACACGTGCAGGGCGATCGAGGGCGAGTTCGTCGACGCGCTCTCCCACGAGCCGCAGTTTCTCCACAAGAAGCTCTTCGCGGTGGGCCCGCTGAATCCCGTATCCATCCCGCGGGGCCATCCGCACCGGCACCAATGCTTGGAGTGGCTCGACAAGCAGCCGCCGGCGTCGGTGCTCTACGTGTCCTTCGGGTCCACCACGACGCTGCCCGACGCCCAGATCGAGCAGCTGGCCATCGCATTACTAAACAGCAAGCACCGCTTCATTTGGGTACTGCGCGACGCCG
The DNA here is from genome assembly GCA_029204045.2 of Tillandsia leiboldiana. Taxonomy (NCBI): domain Eukaryota; kingdom Viridiplantae; phylum Streptophyta; class Magnoliopsida; order Poales; family Bromeliaceae; genus Tillandsia; species Tillandsia leiboldiana. Next base: position 17,370,707 of record CM055078.1, read on the forward strand.
ACAGGGCCAACATTTTTGCCGAGGGCGGACAGCGGCGGGAGGGCAGACTGCCGCCGGGTTTTATTGAAAAAGTAGAGGGCAGAGGAATTGTGATAACGGACTGGGCGCCGCAGCTGGAGATACTGGCGCGCGAGGCGACGGCGGCATTCGTGAGCCACTGCGGGTGGAACTCGTGCATGGAGAGCATAAGCATGGGCGTGCCCATCGTCGGCTGGCCCATGCACTCGGACCAGCCGAGGAACGCGGTGTTCGTGAGCGAGTACCTGAAGGTCGGCGTCGCGGTGAGGGACTGGGCGCGCCGGGAGGAGACCGTGACCGCGGCGGAGATAGAAGACGCGATCAAAAAAGTTATGGTGGGCGATGGCGCCGAGGAGATCAGGCGGCGGGCGAAGGCGTTGGGCGAAGCCGTGCGCAGCGCGGTGGCCGACGGCGGGTCCTCTATAGCCGACTTTGATTCCTTTATTGCGCATATAAGTCGGTGATTAAGTTTACATGATAGAAGAGCACTAGATCTTTCAAGTTTAAATAAGTTCTCTTGTATTTGTATTAAATTTGTAATTATTTGATGAATTTTATATAATCGTCGTTTTGAGATTGCCTTGTCTCGACTCTCGACCTGGACTCACGATGATAAATTTTTGCGTCTTAGACCTTTCTTAAATTGTGTGGATTCATAAATATACCACTCATTCTCTCAAGACCTCAATTATAATTAATTCATTTTGAAATGCCTAGCTCAATTTTTTATTTATCAAAAATTGCTAATTTTAAGTGGCAAATAATTTAATATTTAATATCGAAGATTTTGAATTTGAAAACCTAGTTGCTTTATATTTTAAGCATACTACCTTTTTCTCAAGAAGAAAGAAATTATTAGTTTTATTAGTCAAATAAATTAGGACTCGGTACTGAATAATTTAATAATTATGTCGTTTAAAATTTTAATAATTTAATTATTTTTTATCAAAATAATTAAAAAAAATAAATATATCATATTATCTAACACTTAGATCAGTAAAAGCTCATTTGGTCATTTTGTGCTTTCAATCAAAATTGAGCCAAAAATATATTATACATCTTATTTATTACAATATATGTAATGTAATATTGGTACCAAAATAAACAAAATATTATTTCATTATATTTCTTTTTATCGTATAAATACAACCTTGGCAGTTACTACAGTCCAAAACAGATGCTAATATTAAAATTCATGACATCAAAATCTAATGTCATGCATAATAACTATAAAAGAGATGATATATATACATTTCAAATAATGAGGTGTAGATCATATATCCTACTTCATCTAAGGATAAGAATTTATTTATCTGTCATTTTAAAATGACCGATAAAATTTTTTATATTTTTAAATAAATAAAATATAAAATATATATTTTATTTAGAGTGTATAATACTTAATTTTTTCCAAACTATAGCCGTTGCCAATAATTTCTTTAAGATTAATTTATTGAAATGGCTACACTAGTTATTTGTTTTTTTTAGTACGTAGGGTACTATATGAGATGACATGAATTGATTGTTATTATTTCAAATAAGCTGCAAAGGCTAGCTCTCTTATGTTTGGTGCGACAAAAGTAAAATATCAAAATTAATTTTTTTAGAAAAATATTACCATATCGATTGTTTGATTTATTTATGATTATGTAAATTATTTTACAAAAGTAGATTCATAAAGTAAATTATAATTTATTTATTTTTTTTTTTTTTTTACTTCGGCTCACAAAATTTCCACTCACCGAAAGCAAAGAGTTAATATAAAAGGTTATATTTAGTCTTAACTTAAATTTTTAAATTTATTTTTAAAGTTGAATTTTAATTTAAATTTTAATTAAAATTATAAATTTAATTTTATATTTTATATTTTATTCGTCAATTCAAATTCAGCACAAAAATTGTAATTCCAAATTTATTAATTTATATTTAAAATTTAAATTTTTAATTAAATTTTGAATTTTAATTTTAAGTTTTAAATTTAAACTTAAATAAAATATTTAAATTTAAATTTAAATTTAAATTATATTATTTTTAGCTAGGAACTTCATATTGAATATTAAATTCAAATTGTTCCAAACTATAAATTCAAGTTATTGATTGAAACTTGAAGTAAAAATTTAAAATTTTAAGTTAAAATCCGAATTCAAATATAAGATTATATTTTAAATTAAATTTTAATAATAAGTTTTAAATAATCAAAATTACGAAGCTATAATTTTTTATATTTCACTTGATAGTTAATCAAGCAATTGAACTCAACACTTTACTGTTATAAAATTAACTTTTTCACTTCAGTAATTTTTGAATAACCAAACATGTCCAAAACAATAATTAGAGATAAGAGTAACTATTTTTGCCATTGCCATAGGCTTGACTTTGTCAACAATTTAAAAGCACATGTTTCGACAAATCGGGGAAACCATAAGAAGTTCTCTTATTAGAGAATGAAATGCACGTCTCTCTATGACACGTTCAAAGTAAGAGACAGCTACAGAAAGATTTGAGAAAACAAATATTTCTTTGTGCTAAAGATTTAAAACACTGACCAGCAAAATTTTGAGGCTGCGTTTTGATTCAGCTATAATTAAGTTAGAACTGTTTATTCTAGTGATAAATATAAATTAAAAAATAAAATTAATTATATGTGTGGATAAAAATTGAATTATTTATGAAAATAATAAAATAGTGTTTTAATAGTTATATTGAAATGATAAGAATACAAATAATTATAATTTTAAAATAATAATATTTTATCTAATTAATTAATATAAAATATTAATTAAATAATAATTTAATTTATTATTGTTAGATAATTTTAAATATTAATTGATAAAATAATTAACAGTAGTGAGTATTATTAATAAATAATTTAATTAACAACAAATAATTTAATAAATTAATTAGTTAATTATTTAATAATTAAATATTTAGTTAATAAAATAATTAGATCAATCAAAATATTAAATTAATAAAAAAATTAATATAATAATTAAAAATATATTTATATTACTTTAATTAAAATTATTTTTAAATGGGAACAAATTTGTTTTAGAAAAAAATCCGAAATAACAGTTTTACTCTTATATCAGTTTGTTCCACAAAGATTAAAACTACTTTTTCTATCCAAACCAACCAAACGCGTTTGAAGAATAAGTCTGAAAGAATGTCTTATTATAGATCTTATTTTTCAACCCAACGGTGACTGAAAATTGCTATAATCATCCATACTATATTATTTATATCCCAATTAATTAAATTTATTATTTGTGAAAAAAAAATATAATAAAATATTTAATATATATATATAATTAAATGGAAGACCTAAAAAAAAAAAATTTGATTGTTTCGCAGCACAATTTAGACAATATGAACGTCATATTTTTTTATTTTTTTAAATAATGCTATCGGTATATTCTAAATAAAATATAATAATAAATAAAATTTATTTTATTTTAAAATAAATAAAACATAAAATATATTTTTATTTAGAGCTTACAATGTATTATTATTATTATTATTCCAACGGTCCTCAGCACTTTGTATTGGAGCCGGCAACTTAGAATTCAAACTACATCAATTGACTTTTTCCATCATTTGGAAAAGATTATTTTTTTTATTTATTTAGTTGCATATTTAGCATCATGCATGAGATCACCTTGTCTTTTATTTATTTATTTATTTGTATATTTAGCATCATTTGACGGTGCATGATGCATGAGATCACGTTATCGTTTATTTATTTATTTATTTGTATATCTAGCATCATTTGACAGTGCATGAGGTCACGTTATTATCTTAACTCATATAGTTAAATTTATATTCTAAATATATAAATAAGTAAAGTACTTTTATATATATATATATATATATATATATATATATATATATATATATATATATAGATTAATTAAATTATTTTTTAGTTATTTACATATTTTATTTTTCAATCAAACAAACATGACTGAAAATTGCTATAACCATCCATACTGTATTATTTATATCCCAACTAATTAAATTTATTATTTGTGAAAAAAAATATAATAAAATATTATATATATATATATATATATATATATATATATATATATATATATATATATAATTAAATAGAAGACCTTAAAAAAATAATTTGATTGTTTCCCAGCACAATTTAGACAATATGAATGTCACATTTTTTTATTTTTTTAAATAATGCTATCGGTATATTCTAAATAAAATATAATAATAAATAAAATTTATTTTATTTTAAAATAAATAAAACATAAAATATATTTTTATTTTGAGCTTACAATTTATTATTATTATTATTATTCGTCCTGAGCACTTTGTCTCCAATAGAGAGCCGGCAACTCAGAATTCAAACTACATCGATTGGCTTTTCGCATCATTTGGAAAAAATTGTTATTTATTTATTTATTTATTCATATATCTATACAAGAATTATTTGCCGGTATCTTTCGCTGAGGTGTCGTGCTACCGTTTATTTAGCTGATGTGGCGTGTTGTTATGGTTCGTATGTTTCTAATTAACCTAGCGCCGAAACTTCTCCTGTCTCTCTCTCCCGCTTCCCGAAGCGACCCCACTTCTCTCTTTTCCGCTCCCCACCCCGTCTCTCTCTCCCGTTCCCCGAAGCGACCCCACTTCTCTCTCTTCCGCTCCCGCTCCCTGAAGCGACCCCACTTCTCTCTCTTCCGCTCCCCACTATTGACCCTCTCTCTCTCTCTTCCTAAGGTTGGGTCCGAAACGGTGTCTTCTTACCGTCACCTTTCTCTCGCTTCCTGGTTTAGCATCATTTGACGGTGTATGAGGTCATGTTGTCTTAACTCATATAGTTAAATTTATATCCTAAATATATAAATAAGTAAAGTACTTATATATATATATATATATATATATATATATATATATATATATATATATATATATATATATATATATAATTATTTTTTAGTTATGACATACAAAAACATATTATTTTGACAGATATACGAATTACGAGGTACTCAAAAAAAAAGTATTTCGATCTTTTGATTAAGAAATAATTAAATAATTTTATCTCTACTTTGAATAGAATGATCTCATTATTTTAAAAAATTAAATTTTAATATATAAATTTGAATTAATTTAGCCCATATAATTATAGTCTAAAAATAAATTTGAATTATACTATATATTTCTATTAAATTAAATATTTAAGCACATTCAAATTTTTTTAAATTGTGATACAAAATTAATGTTTAAATTAGAGAAATTCTAAATCACCTTAAATTAATAGCTAAATTATAATATTTTTACTATTAAAATTTGAATTAATTTAGCACGTATAATTCTATTATAAGAATAAATTGAATTAGTTAAAAAATATTGGCTAAATTAGAGGAATTTAGAATTCTTTAAACATATTAAATATGTTGAATTTGAATATTAACCTACATTTAATTTTTTTTTTTAAATATTGATATAAATTAATGATTAAATTGTATTTCTAAAAGTCCTTAGATTAATATTTAAATTATAATTCTAAAATTTTTTAAATTAATGATTAAATTGTAATTCTAAAAGTTCTTAAATTAATATTTAAATTGTAATTTTAAAACTGTTTAAATTAATGCTTAGATTGTAATTTTAAATTTTTTAAAATTAAACTATTTAAATTAATGTCTAAAGTTTAAATATTTATTCACTTTTAAATTTTTTAAAATAGTGATACAAAATTAATTTCTAAGTTAGAGAAATTCTAAAATTTTTTATACATATTAAATATGTTGAATTTGATTATTAACCTACATTCATTTTTTTAAAAAATATTAATATAAATTAATGACTAAATTGTAATTTTAAAATTTTTTAAATTAATATTTAAATTATAATTCTATAACCCTTTAAATTAATGTCTAAATTATAATTCTATTTTTTAAAAAATTAAACTCTTTAAATTAATATTTAAATTATAATTCTTTATACATAATTCTGTAACCCTCTGTATAAAGTTACCTTTTAATCTGTTAATAAATAAAATTATATTTTTATCTATTTTCAATCAACGACTAAAAATTTTATTATTATTTATAAAAATAAGAAAATAGATAATATGTTGTTTTTATCTAAAATATATTAATAATAGAATAATTTTGTTATTATAAAAAAAAAATCTATTATATTTAATCCGTTCTTATCTATCTATGTTTCTTTGATAATAAAGAAGTGACCTCAAAAAATATAAATTCCTGACTAAGAAGTTATATGATCTAAATGCCAATAAGTTCGACCGAGTAAAAGACAGTGATAAATTATGTAAAAATTTAATTTTAGGCATGCATTAATTTTATTTTCAGTAATTTTTGCGAGTAATTAAAGTGTAGTTTCGCATTACTTAAATAAATACAATAAAATGAGAAAAAAAAAAAAATTGAGTTGCAGGGAACTAAACGTACGATCGTCAAAGGGAGACTTACCGCCTACATAAACAAAGCTCGAATATTATACCACAGCGTCTATCAATAGAACAGAAGTACTACTACCTTCCCTCGTAAACTCCCCATCTTCTTCTTCTCATTCTGCACCTTAGTATGGAGTTGGAGCAACTGAACGGCCGAAGCAACGAGCATCATCCGGTGGCGGTGGCGGTGGTCGTGGTGCCGTTCCCGGCGCAGGGCCATCTAAATCAACTACTCCACTTCGCCCTCATCCTCTCCTCCCGCGGCGGCGTCCCCGTGCACTACGCCGCCCCCGCCTCTCACATCCAACAAGCTAAGTCCCGCCTCCATGGCTGGGACCCCAATTCCCTCCGCTCCCTCCATTTCCACGACCTCCCCCTCCCCACTTTCCCCAACCCATCCCCCGACCCCGATGCCGCCACCAAATTCCCCGCCCACTTCCAACCTCTCTTCGAAGCCTACGGCGTAGCGCGCGCCCCTCTCTCCTCCCTCCTGCTAACCCTATCGCCCACCTCGCAACGCCTAGTCATCGTACACGACCCTCTCTCCTCCTTCGCGGCCGAAGAAGCTGCGGAAATTCCCAACGCCGAGTCCTACGCGTTCCACTGCGTCGCGGTCTCGTACCAACTCAGCTGGCACGACGAGGGGAGCCCGGGCAGGGAGTTGCTGCGAGCTCGCGGAGTGGATTTCCCTCCCCACGACGGATGTATGACCGACGAGTTCTTGGAGTTCGCCCTCCGCCAACGGAATTGGCGCGAGTTGAGCTCCGGGACGCTGCTCAACACGTGCAGGGCGATGGAGGGCGAGTTCGTCGACGCCCTCGCGCGCGAGCCGGAGTATCTCGACAAGAAGCTCTTCGCGGTGGGCCCGCTGAATCCCGTAGCCGTTCAACAGGGCCATCGGCAGCGGCACGATTGTTTAGGGTGGCTCGACAAGCAGCCGCCGGCGTCGGTGCTCTACGTGTCCTTCGGATCCACCACGACGCTGCCCGACGTCCAGATCGAGCAGCTGGCCATCGCATTACTAAACAGCAAGCACCGCTTCATTTGGGTGCTGCGCGACGCCGACAGGGCCAACATTTTTGCCGAGGGCGGAAAGCGGCGGGAGGGCAGACTGCCGCCGGGTTTCATTGAAAAAGTAGAGGGCAGAGGAATTGTGATAAGGGACTGGGCGCCGCAGCTGGAGATACTGGCGCGCGAGGCAACAGCAGCGTTCGTGAGCCACTGCGGGTGGAACTCGTGCATGGAGAGCATAAGCATGGGCGTGCCCATCGTCGGGTGGCCCATGCACTCGGACCAGCCGAGGAACGCGGTGTTCGTGAGCGAGTACCTGAAGGTCGGCGTCGTGGTGAGGGACTGGGCGCGCCGGGAGGAGACCGTGACCGCCTCGGAGATAGAAGATGCGATCAATAAAGTTATGGTGGACGATGGCGCTGAGGAGATCATGGGGCGGGCGAAGGCGTTGGGCGAAGCCGTGCGCGGCGCCGTGGCCCACGGTGGGTCATCTAGAGCCGACTTTGATGCCTTTATTGCGCATATAAGCAGGTGATTAAGTTTAATCTGATAATCTTGTAATCCTTATGATGATCTATTAGAAATAATCAATTCTAGTACTCTCAAATTTCTATTGTACGTGCCAAACTTGATGGATAGTGTGTTACGCGTTATCAACATAAATATATAAAAAATAATTTAAAAAATTTAAAAATATAATGATAATAAAATTAAATATAGAAAACATTAAGATTTATATAATTTGATAATTTTTGATAATTGGCCGGAGAGAATGAGAAAAATATGTTTTACTATTAAAAAAAAAATTAAAAAAATAACAATTTTGCATCTTATATTTTTTTTGTTCAGATAAGAAAAAATAAAAGTCTTATGGTCAACCTCATTTTCTATTCTTCCAATGAAAATTCTAAAATACTATTCCAATTTTTTTTTTTTTTTGGTAAAACTCTAAGAAGATCAAATTAAAAAAATATATAAAATATTAGATAAAAATTTTGTATATCATTGTTTCGAAGAACCGCTCATATAATTGATCGAAAACTTTCGCTCCTCTATGAAATCTAACGCGGCATGCCGTTCACCCATCTCTTGCTGTCTTAGGTCCTCAAGAACCAGCCAACCAATTTAACAGGACCGAGCCACATATAAATCCAGAATGGCCATGTCCCACCCTCAACTTTTCAATAGTTATTTTATAATCATTTGATAGTTTATAAAATTTTTGTTAATTTTTAAAATATATAGACCTAACTTATAAAAAAAAAATTGGTGCTAATTTAGAGCTCTTTTTCTTCTTATATATTTTATAGATAAAATTGTACTAAGAATCTCTTAATTATAAAATATTTTGAAATAAGTTCTTTAATTTTAAATATTTTATTTAATATATTTTTAATTTTTTAATTATTTTTAATAAATTATTTTATTTAACTGAATAAAATATTATGCCAATTTTAATAGCTCTATTAGATAATAGTCATTGATTGTTATATAATTTTATTTATAAATTATTAAAATATTAAATTACTAGTTGAATTACTGATAGATTTTATAAATTTTTTAAATTATTCAAATAAAATAATTGTAAATTAAGAGAGTATAAATTTAAAAAAATAAAATTAATATTTTTTATATTAAATATCTAATAAATAAAATTGTTATTAAAAAATTAAATAGATAAAATTTTATTTATCGGTTAAAAATTTTATTTGTATATATTTTGATCTCTAGTAATTAAATTCTCATTTCATCCGTAAATTATGTAATTAATTAACCTATATGTACCTACGTACATATAGGTTAGCATTATTCTATTTCTAATTCAAGTCAAACTTTGACTTCAATTAGGAGCAATGCATATGAACAGGTGAGTCCTACTTGAGTTGGAGTCCACCGATGAGGACCCCTTGACGCCTCCAGTTAATTTTCATAAACTGGGTGAATGAATCAAACCTATAATAATAAACGAAGGCAAAAAATTGTAATATTATTTATCTTAATTTTTTTATATTTTATCATTTTTTTTCATCTTATTATTTTTATTTTTTAAGACATTTTAATACTAACATTCATGCACATTACTAAAATCTAAATAGCATTTAAAATTTGTCGCTGTTACCAAATTACTAATCAATTTTTACAGAATTTTTTTTTTTATGCTCTCTTTTAATGATGACCGTTGCACACTTTTTTATCTTAATAACTGCATCTGAAAATGCTAATAAAATAATTAATAAAATTAAAAGTATGAAATAATATAAAATTCAGACTGAAATTTAAAATATATTTCACATCTGTCAATATTCCCATTAAATATCATTATTTTCATCATTCTAATATGGACCTTTTATAGCTAGTGTGATTAAAATATTAAAATTAGTTGTGGAATATGGATCATTTAGTGACAGAGTTGTTAAGTTAGGTTCAAAAAAAAGTTGTTAAAGACTTTAAGGGCTAGCATTGCTCTTCGAGAAAGAGCTTTAAGATTTTGTTGAGGTCAAAATTGTTGCCACAAGAAACGTGCTACAGTCAAATTGGGAGGTGACATGCGGCGCGGATCGTCAGCTAAGAATATCATCCGATAGAAAAAATAATCGATGAAAAGATAGTCGCGTCTTAACCAAAATCGACTTTGGCTGAATAAAAGGCATCGAACTGTCTCGGTCGAACGATGACAAGAGGTGAAATCAAGATCAAGAATCGGTTACTCGAGCCGAAGAAGAGCATAGGCGAACGCAAAAGGAAAGATCCTGAAGAAGAAAGGTACGGACATTCTGGGCGCGAATCTCGTAACTAACACAAACGTGAAAAGTGACACCCACCAGCAATGATTGCCGAGGATCACGCCTCGGCACATAATTTTCGGGGATGAACGTAGACAGGAAATAAACCACTATTTGACTAAGTAGAAACAGATTCAGAAAGAAGAGTGGCTGAGAGATGCATGATGACTCCCCGCTGATTACGTCGATTAACCAAAACGGCGACCATACACCTGGTTCGAGCAAGTATAAATAATCGAACTATCGAAGAAAAAGAGGTCCTATAATCTCGTAAGCTAGTAACTATCCCTACTTTTCAATATATTCAATACCTGCATTTATAACTTTCTTAAACAAAGTTTGTCACTTTCCTTATGGTGTGTTTGGATCGGGGTTAGTGAATGGGATAAGGAGGATATCCTCCTTATCCCCCAAACGCACCAGGAATAACAAGAATATATTGTTATGATATTTCTGGTATAACAATAATTACTGTTCAAACAGTAAAATATCACTATATTTTACTTTCCTAATTTATCCCTACCACACTACCCGAAGCACATCATCTTCTAATTTTTTGTAAAGCTTTAATCTATTAATTAAAATAAAAAAATTTAAATTTAACAAATAAAAAATCAGAGGAGATAAAATATTAAAATAATAAATTATTTTAATAAAATATAATTTGATTTTGATTTTGCTTTTGATTTTGATTTTATCTTATTTTTTTGTAAAGCTTTAATCTATTAATTTAAATAAAGAAATTAGAATTTAACAAATAAAAATTTGGAGCAAGTAAAATATTAAATTAGTATATTATTTTAATAAAATATAATTTGATTTTGATTTTGCTTTTGATTTTGATTTTATCTTATTTTTTGTAAAACTTTAATCTATTAATTAAAATAAAGAAATTAGAATTTAACAAATAAAAATTTAGACCAAGTAAAATATTAAATTAATATATTATTTTAATAAAATATACTTTGATTTTGATCTTATCTTATTTTTTGTAAAGTTTTAATCTATTAATTAAAATAAAAAAAAATTAGAATTTAACAACTTTTATCACATAATAATAAAACTTGAGGGCAAAAAGGTCATTTATCCCAACTAAACCTCTTTATTCCTCTTATTCCTCATTATCATACCAAACACAAAATCTCTTATCCCTGGAACCATCCCAAATGTTTTTTTACTCTAATTTCATACTTTATACTTATCCATGGTATAACTGGTATTGCCTTATCCCGTTACCAAACGGTACCTTACTGCTTTTCTATATAGATTTTCCTATCAGCATTTACAGCTATCCTTATAGTTTTTCTAGGAACAGTTGTACTTGTAATCGTTCCCTTTTAACCCTTTCTTTCGAGCAATACAAAGCGAATCGGCTGATCCAATCGTGTTGATCCATACCCGTTTGTCCTAGTTCGGCTCTTCTAGGCCGAACTTCATTAAGAGTTCGATTAAGAAGAATCCGGCCGAGCGGATCACTCATTGGCCTAATCGTTTGGCACGCGGCGCATCACATCAGAAGGTCAATTCGAAAGCCGATCGCGGACCGGACCAGGTCAACGGCCAGCGACGCATTTCGGTCCCAACAACTTTTTGGCACGCCCGGTAGGACCCTCAGGTAAACTCTTACCTTAGCTCTACCGATACAATGTCAGAAGGCAATAGCCCGAATCTCAGGAACATAGTCATTCCCAAACCCTTAGGTATCGTTTGGTAACGGAATAAGCCAGAACTAGCTATTCTGGGGATAGGTATAAAGTACGGAACAAGAGTGAAAAAGCGTTTGGTTCGATTCCAGGGATAAGAGATTTTGTGTTTAGTATGAGAATGAGGAATAAGAAGAATAAAGAGGTTATGATGATGAGAGTGTATTGGGAAGGAAAAGAAAGAGAAGAGAAAGAGGGATTTGTGATGATGAGAGTGTATTGGAAAAGAAAAAAGAGAAAGGAGAGAGAGGGATTTGTGATGATGAGAGTGTATTGGGAAGAGAAAAAGGAGGGGAGGAGGGGTAGTTTGGTAAAAAAAATAAATTATAAAATAATAGGTAAGAACTGTTGTTCCAGCTTATTCTGGTTGTACTAGAACTACTGTATCGAATAATTCTTGGTGCGTTTGGTAGAATAAGGGGGATAAACCCCTTATTCCCGGTTCCATTCCCATTCCAAACGACGCCTTAGGGCCCGTTTGGATGTGGGCTAGAACCGGGAATAGCGGGTTTATCCCCCTTATTCTACCAAACGCACCTGGACCCATCTGGTATTGCTTATCCCAGAACAACTAGAATAAGCTGGAACAACAGTTCTTATCCATTATTTTATAATTTTTTTTTTTACCAAACTACCCCTCTTCCCCTCTTTTCTCTTTTCCCAATACACTCTCATCATCACAAATCCCTCTCTCTCCTCTCTCTCTTTTCCTTATTTCCAATACACTCTCATCATCACGAATCCCTCTCTCTCCTCTCTCTCTCTTTATCGCATATTAACTCTTGAGGGCAAAAAGGTAATTTACCCAACTTATCCTCTTTATTCCTCCTATTCCTCATTATTAAACCAAATACAAAATCTCTTATCTCTGGAACCATCCCAAACGTTTTTTAGCTCTAGTTCCGTACTTTATACTTATCCCCGGTTTAGCTAATTCTATCTTAACCCGATTCCAAACGCAGCCTTAGGGAACTACTAATCTAGTAGCACAGGGCACGCGGATGATCCGCCACCGACGCTTCCAGATATTCCGGAGACCAGCGGGAGGTCGGCACCACAGGAGTCGACCCTATCAGAGAATGCTCAGGCAAATGGCCCGAGCATTAGAATCATTCGAGAGGACACAATTACCTCTCGAGAGAAGTAAACAGGCGCATGACACTCGCCTGGATTCAGTTTTGGCCGCAGTCTCGGCCTCGAATGACAATACGGTTCGAATTGGGCATTTCTTGGCCCGAAACGAACCATATAATGGAGGTTTCACCTCCACATTGCCCCAACCATTGCCGACGCAATCGATTCCGATGGCGCCGACAATGCCGACAGTGCAACGACAGGTGGTTGTACCGCCGGCGGCTACTTATCAAGCGGCGCAGCTGCTGGGGTCAGTATAGCCGCAAACAGTCCCGCACCAGACGAGTGTATGTCGATAGGGCAGAACATCGGCCATCAACCATAAAACTATTGGGGGAATCATCTGCCGCCTCTACCGTCGATTTTCCAACCCCAGGCTGGGGGCAACAGGAACGGCGGACAGATCCCAATTCAGGGTCCTTCTCGGAATCAGGCTGGCCAATGTGTGTTGCCGCCTCCACCGGCTCAGCCGGCGGCCCCGTTACCTCAGGTGGGGCTCGCCGAAATACATGCCCAGATGAAGGAAATTATCCGGAACTCTTTCGGCACAGATGCTAGGCCGCCAATTCGGCAAGTGTTCAGGTCTCTGTATTTTTTTTTACTGTGTACAACTCCTAATCTTTGTTATAAAAGCCTCCGCCGGAGGTTGTCATATTTGTATTTTTTTCACTCAAAAAAGGTCAAGAACTAAATCTTCTCTTAAATAAAACTGCATTTGGAGAACGGAGCTTTCAATATTTTAAACGGTAACTTGAAATATATATTAACCGACTATACCAAATAGTGATGTGGTAATTTGCCTTAAAATGGAACGAGGGAGGGAAATTGGCGCGAGGCCCCCCAAAAACTAATCTAAGCTAACATGCTGGTTGGGATATTGATGAGAGATGGAGCTGATTTTGCTGTTGAGATACTGATAGGACCCCAAAACAAACTTTCACTTTGTAGCTGACTTATAATAAACAGTCAGTGTAACAGTTGTTGCAATCTATATAAAGATAATTAATCACTGGCCTGTTAATCTTTGTCGTCGTCAGATTTGTAGTAATTCCATCAGAGCTGGCCAACGAAAAATTAATCACCTTCTGATATGCGCGATAAAGGCATCGAAGTCGGCTCTAGATGATCCGCCGTCGGCCACGGCGCCGCGCACGGCTTCGCCCAACGCCTTCGCCCGCCCCATGATCTCCTCAGCGCCATCGTCCACCATAACTTTATTGATCGCATCTTCTATCTCCGAGGCGGTCACGGTCTCCTCCCGGCGCGCCCAGTCCCTCACCACGACGCCGACCTTCAGGTACTCGCTCACGAACACCGCGTTCCTCGGCTGGTCCGAGTGCATGGGCCACCCGACGATGGGCACGCCCATGCTTATGCTCTCCATGCACGAGTTCCACCCGCAGTGGCTCACGAACGCTGCTGTTGCCTCGCGCGCCAGAATCTCCAGCTGCGGCGCCCAGTCCCTTATCACAATTCCTCTGCCCTCTACTTTTTCAATGAAACCCCGCGGCAGTCTGCCCTCCCGCCGCTGTCCGCCCTCGGCAAAAATGTTGGCCCTGTCGGCGTCGCGCAGCACCCAAATGAAGCGGTGCTTGCTGTTTAGTAATGCGATGGCCAGCTGCTCGATCTGGGCGTCGGGCAGCGTCGTGGTGGATCCGAAGGACACGTAGAGCACCGACGCCGGCGGCTGCTTGTCGAGCCACCCTAAGCATTCGTGCCGCTGCCGATGGCCCTGTCGAATGGCTACGGGATTCAGCGGGCCCACCGCGAAGAGCTTCTTGTCGAGATACTCCGGCTCGCGCGCGAGGGCGTCGACGAACTCGCCCTCGATCACCCTGCACGTGTTGAACAGCGTCCCGGAGCTCAACTCGCTCCAATTCCGTCGGCTGCGGGCGAACGCCAAGAACTCGTCGGTTAGGCATCCGTCGTGGGGAGGGAAATCCACGCCGCGAGCTCGCAGCAACTCTCTGCACGGACTCCCTTCGTCGTGCCGGCTGAGATGGTACGAGACCGGCAAGCACCGAAACGCGTAGGACTCGGCGTTGGGAATTTCCGATGCTTCTTCGGCCGCGAAGGAGGAAAGTGTCTCGTTCACGATTACGAGGCGCTGCGACTTGGGCGAGAGGGCGCGTAGGAGGGAGGAGAGAGGGGCGCGCGCTGCGCCGTAGGCTTCGAAGAGAGGTTGGAAGTGGGCGGGGAATTTGGTGGCGGCATCGGGGTCGGGGGATGGGTTTGGGAAAGTGGGGAGGGGGAGGTCGTGGAAATGGAGGGAGCGGAGGGAATTGGGGTCCCAGCCATGGAGGCGGGACTTAGCTTGTTGGATGTGAGAGGCGGGGGCGGCGTAGTGCACGGGGACGCCGCCGCGGGAGGAGAGGATGAGGGCGAAGTGGAGTAGTTGATTCAGATGGCCCTGCGCCGGGAACGGCACCACGACCACCGCCACCGCCACCGCCACCGGCTGATGCTCGTTGCTTCGGCCGTTCGGTGGCTCCATTGATTTTGATTTTTTAGTGAAAAAATAAGTGGGAGTGGGGGTGATGCGGGAGGACCAGATGTGGGTTGAACTTTGCACTCTCTGATTCTTCACCTTTTCTGCTCTCCTTTTTTTTTTTTTATATCACACCGTCGTGAGATGAGTCCTTGGGGAGTCGTCATTCCACGCAATTACCTTCTTTTTCTTAGAGCGTTATGACTCACTCGTTCAAAAATTAATTTACTGAGCATTTCGCTTACATGATTTTTCGAAGTGCACGGTGAGCACTTGAAAGAGAGCGCTAAAAGCTAAAGATCAACCTTTTCCAGTTTTTAATAAAAGGACAGCTTTAAAGAACGGTCAAATGAATAGAAAATATCTATAAATTAATACAATAGATGGAAAATTCAAACACGCCAAGCAACTCTTCCGGCAGCGAAAGCAACGGTGATGGTTTTTGGATCGTTCCAACTTGCCAAATAGCTATTCGACGAAATGTCAGACAGAATGACTTGTTTAGCGTCAGGAAATTTTTTAAAAATAATCCTCTGAAAATTGCAAATTTGTAAAATAACTCTGGCAAAAATTTTTTTGCAAAACTAACGCTACTTTTGCCACCTCGGCGCCACGTGGGGTAGACGGAGTGAAGGCGCTGAAGCGGTCAGCGTCTTCACAATAATCCTATGAAGGCGCTGAACCCCTCAGCGCCTTCAGCATACACAAGAAAAATGACTAAGTGTAGAAGCGCTGAACTAGTCAGCGTTTTTAGTGTAAAACACTAAAGGCGCTGAGCGGATCAGCTCCTTTAGTGTTTTACACTAAAGGAGCTGAGCGGCTCAACTCCTTTAGTGTAAAACACTAAAGAGCGGATCAGCGCCTTTAGTGCAGAACACTAAAGGCGTTGATCCGCTCAGCGCCTTTAGTGTTTTACACTAAAGACGCTGATCTGCTCAGCGTCTTTAGTGCGGAACACTAAAGGCGCTGACTGGCTCAGCGCTTCTACACTTAGTCATTTTTCGCACCGAAAAATGCCCAAGTCCTCGACGCCTTGTGTATGCATGAAGGCGCTGAACCGTTCAGCGCTTTTACAGGATTTTTGTGAAGGCGCCGACCGCTTCAGCGCCTTCACGTAGTCTGCCCGACGTGGCGCCAACGTGGCAAAAGGAGGGTTAGTTTTACAAAAATTTTTTACACAGGGTAATTTTGCAAATTTCTAAGTTTGGAAGGGTTATTTTTAAAAAATCCCCTAGCAGCGGATCAGTCAGCCGTCACATCCTTACTTCAAAAGTCCTAACCACGTGTTACTAGTTTTCTACAGACTAATTTAAAAGCTTCTAGGTTTCATAGATTCGAAATTTCAGGAATAGATGAAAATTATATTGTGTTTGGTAGATTTTTTTTTTTTTTTTTTTTTTTTTTTTTTTTTTTTTTTTTTTTTTTAAGCCTTGTTGTTTTAAATTGTTGCTTAATTTATATATTTAAATAAATAAAATAGTAACATACTATTTTGTTCTAAAAAAAAATTACAAAGTGATAATATATTAATTAAGTACGCCAAACCATGGTATGAAATTTATTATTATTATTATTTGAATCATTTTGATTAGAAAACTATGTAATAAAACTATATTTTTAAGTACCGTTTGGCTAGAAAGATAAAGAAAGAATAAAAGATTTATTATTTTTATTTTTAAAAAATTTGTTAGAAATTATCAGAAATTATTATTCTCTTTTTAACTGTTTGTTTTATAATAATTCGTTAAAAGGGAGAAAATATATAGTAGTTCCACGGTTCCACTGTTTCATAGAATAAATTATTTTCTATTTTATTCCTCTATTAATTAAATTATAAATAATTATAAAATATAATTAATTATTATATTTATTTTTTTTATAATTAACTAGTTAATCATTTGATTTATTCAATTAATAAATATTTAAATAATAATTGATTTATTATTTATAATTAATTATTTAATTAAATAATTATCTATTTGATATGCTTATTCAATAATTATCTAATATTTATATTATTTAAATATTTAATATTTAAATTTATCTTATTAATGTATTAATTAAAATTTAAATAATTAATAAATATTAATATATTATCTTATTTTTATAGTTATTTATTAATTAATGATATTTTTCATAGTATAACATTCACTAATTTATGCGATGCTGCAGATAAAAATTATAATAAAAATTTATAAAATAAATAAATAAATAAATAATAGAAGAAAATAATTATAAATTTTTTTTTAAAAAAAGTAAAATTTAAAGAACTCTGTAGCAACCGTAAAAGAGGACTCTATAGTATGTGCACGACACTTATATCTGAAAACTTCTAAGCTTCGTCCTCACCCCTACCATCACCTTAATCGATGGCATCGCCATCGCCATCGTTGGCTCTAAGATCGTAGTCTTTCATCACTACTACCTCCAGTCCAACTCTTTTGCGCTTCTTTTTTTATTGACATGCGATGTAATTCCCTCACTCCAACTCTTTTGTGGCTCTTTCCTTATTGGCATGCCATCTAATTCCTACCGCTAAACATCCCGTGCCATGCATACTCGTCACACTTGCCAAAGGTTCCTCACTGACATCAACAACGGCCTCTCCGGCAATGACGGATGCGACAATGTATAAAAAAGAATGAGGAAGAGAGATTAACGTTGGATTAGAGTTCAAATAATTTTTTATAATTATAATTGAAGGTGTGGGTGGATGCATTAATTAGAACGGTCTTTTGGCCGTAGCCAATCCCTCTATTTATAAACTATATGAACTTTCCCACTAAATCTATATTAAAAATACCCACTAAGCCGATATAATTTTGTGAATTGTTCATGATTCTTGGCATCAATTGAAAGTTTTAAAGTCATTGATGACAGCGATTGTAAGTTTCTTCATCTCCTACAAAATATGTTGGATTTGGACTTTTCTGAGAGTCCTAGAAAATATAGGATTTAGATTAAAATTTAAAAAATTTATAATGATTATATTTAAAAAATAGATGGATGTATTAATTAAAAGGATAGGCGAAAGATACAAAAAAAAAAAAGAAAAAAAAAAAAAGAAAAATCATGCAAGAGAGGCGAAGGCCATAGACAAAAAAAAAAAAAAAAAAAAAAAAAAAAAAAAAAAATACAACTTAAGATTGGATCCATTCCATAAAATAAAAAATAAATACCATATCAACTTAAAGATTAAGGTTTCATATATTTATATAGTTATAGATTGTATACAGCTGGTGTATAGTAAAATATCAATCTACTTTTTATTTATTATTATTGTCATCCATAAGACTTTATTTTTTATCACTAACTTGAAGGTAAATAATAGATATGCACCTCAAAATAGATATACATTTTATATTTCACCTATTCTAGAATGGGATAATTCTAGTCGACATTTTGAAATGACGAGTGCAAGACTCTTTACTTTATAATGGACAAGATATATATTATACACCCTAAATGAAATGTATAAGCAGCATTGCTCTAAATTAAACAGCGTTGGATACATGAAGGACCTAAAAGCGGCATGTGTTTTCGTATCTCTTCCCTCTTAACTTCAATAATTATGAATTATATAAGTAGCATTGCTCTAAATTAAAAGACGTTGAGTACACGAAGACCTAAAAGGGACAAGTGTTTTCGTATCTCTTCCTTCTCAACTTCAATAATATTGCATAATTTTACAGCTCCGTTTTCAGAAGATGAGATCAAAAAGGATACCTTTCAACTGGGCACAGACAAAGCCCCGTGACCCGACGGCTTTAGTATGGCGTTCTTCCAACGTTTCTGGGAAGCGATTAAAGTCGATCTAACTAAAATTTTTGGGGACTTGTACGATGGTACTTTGAATAGCGGCCTTATCGATTATTCGCATATCTATCTAGTACCCCAGCAATATGCTAAAATAAAGTGGAGATTTTGGGCTATGGAGTGCTATGTAGGAGATCGGGAGCTCAAATTCATGCACATGCATTTAAAAATTAAATTGGTTCTTAAAAAAAATATGAACTGTACTAAGTTCTAGTTGTATTAAATCAGATCATAAGGCCCTGTTTGGTATCATATTTGTTTTTTACTTTTTTTTTTTTTAAATAAAACTTTGTATATCAAAAGTTGCATTAGTAAATAGTGGATTACAAGTTATTTTTTCATCCAAAATATTTATATAGGGATAAAAAATAAAAACCTAAAAATTATTTATTATTAAACTAATAAAAGATCTCATGTCATTTAAATTTAAAAAATAGGCATAAAGTGAGAGGGCATTAATCTGAAATAATAAAGTTTGAGGGATCCACATACAGTTTTACCTCTACTACAAAGTCACATTCATGTCTACTAAGAAAAAATTTGTGAATATATAAATAATTTTGATTTCAAATTACACATTTTTTCTCAGATCTGTGCATATCAAAACCCTAGCCCTCATTCGGACGCTTCGCTTCCGATCCCACATTTAAGACTCCGAGATCAATGCTATAAACTGATGATCCAAAGTAAATTGGCTATTTTAGGAGTTTTACATAGCTGTTTATTGCAAGCTTTATATCTGATTTTGATGAGAGAGAGAGAGAGCTCACTTTGCGATCTCGAGGCGATGGCCGAGACGATTGGGCCCTGGGCGAGGATCGATCTGTAGATCTCCACGAGCACCTTCTCATCGTACTCCTTCCTCCGCGGCTGCAATCTCACTTTCTCGTCGTACTCCTCTCGCAAAGAAATAGGAGTTTCGTGCTTGGATCAGGAGAGAGGGAAAAAATGAGAAGGGTAGAGGGGGAGGGATAGAGGAGGAGGAGCGCGGAGAGAGAGCTAGAGAGAGATGGGGGGGGGGGGGGGGGGGGTGGAGAGGGGTCATCAGATTTTGGGGGAGAAGGGTTTGGGCTTTGGGCCAAAGTTTGTGGGTGGTGTATGGTGGGCTTTGGGCCAAAGTTTTTTTTTTGGATTGGGTTTAAATTTGGATTTTGATTTATAAATAGGACACTTGCACAAAAGTGTCCCAACAATGTGTCACTATAACCTTATTGTGTTGTAGTGTTTCTTCGAAACATGCTAAGGTGACTGGGGGCCAACCAGAAATGGATTGGTTGGATAGATCAGTGTATCTCAAACGCAAAGATCGCTATTTTGATCAACGGGTTACCTTCTAAATGGATCAAACTACAGAGAGGCCTCCGACAAGGCGACCCGTTGTCCCCTTTCCTTTACTTGTTGGTAGCGGAAGGAATGGCAAGGCTTTTGGATAGAGCTGTCGGAAATAATTTGCTGAGAGGGGTGGGGCCTACAGAGGAGGAAAAAATTGTGATTATTCAGTATGCGGACTACACGATTTTTTTCTGTGAGGCTAAAGCAAGACATGTGTGTAATCTTAGATTTGTGTGGCAGTTATTTGAGTAGGCCTCGGGGCTAAAGATAAATCGAAGTAAGTCTGAGCTATTCTATCTCGGTAGTAGAGAGCAAAAGGGAGAAGAACTCGCAGAGATCATCGAGTGTAAAATGGGTACACTCCCGATCAGGTATCTTGGATTACCTCTGGGGAAAAGCTGCATTTGTAAGGAGGACTGGTGGAATATCATTAGTAAAATTGAGAAAGGGATCGAGGACTGGCAGGCCAAACTACTATCGCAGGGGGGAAGACTTACTTTAGTCAACTCAGTACTTGCGAACCTACCTCTCTACTACTTCTCTGTTTTTTAGCCCCTAAATGGGTTGTACGGCGTATCGAAGCACTCCGAAGGGCTTTTTTCTGGAAATGAGGGACCATCATCAAAGGAGATCAGTGCTTGGTTAGCTGGAAGGTGGTTTGCAGAGATAGGAATGAAGGGGGGCTAGGCGTCAAGGATCTAGAAAATTTAAACTTAGCGCTTCTGGTAAAATAGTGGTGGAGGTTTTTCTTTCCCTCACCCAATTTATGGGGCCCGCTTATCGAGAGATTGTATTATATCCGCAGGAGACCACTGAATGAAGGGGTCTCTTTCAAACCTTACTCGCAGTGGTGACGTAGCATCTTAGTGACAAGGAACCTATTTAAGTGCGGTACCGCTCACTCGGTGGGCGATGAGGGTAGGACGAGTTTCTGGTCGGATATTTGGATATGGGGCTCATCACTACTAACCTAATTCCCACAAATTTTTAGTGCTGTTCGTAACAAAAACTGCAGGGTGAAAGACTGTTTTGGATATTATGGGTGGCGATGAGGAAAAATCCTTTCGGGTTTTATTGCTAGCTCAACGATACAAGAAGACTGGATTCGGAACTTAAAGGCTACTATTGCTGGGACGCTGCTTACTGGCAGTAGAGACGATATAAAATGGCGTTGGACACCATCGGAGGTGTTCTCGGTTAAATCAATGTACATTTTTCTTCAAGACAGCGGCGAATCAGACAAGCGCTTCGTACATTTGTGGAAGCTCAAAATATCTCTGAAAGTCAAAATCTTTGTCTAGCTAGTGCTGAAACGGAGGGTACTGACGGCCGACAAACTGCTGAAAAGAGGCTGGAACGGGTCTGGCCACTATGCCTTTTTTCTAGGGGCAATAGAGATTGTGGATCATCTCTTCGTAGGGTGTGATACTTCGAGAGCCCTGTTGGAAGGTTTGCTCATGAACAAGGAAGGCTTACGTACTAGCTCAATTGTAGATAAGCTATGGGAAGTAAGTGAACAAAACAAATGATTACTTGGGAGTAGGGAATTAACTACCATCGCTGCGACATGGTGGACCTTATGGCTAGAACGTAACAGTCGTCGCTTCGACAGCAAAATATGCTGTCTTTGAAACCTATCGACGGACATCCGGGCTCTACGACCGCTCTGGACCTCTTTTTGTGTGTAATGTCTTCTTTTTTTTTTTTCTTTTTTTTTTTTTTCCGCTTCTCACCGAGACCCAGTTGTCTCACCTTTGTAGCTGAGTTCATCTCTCTTTGAATGAAGCGACAGCATGCTGACTTCTCCTAAAAAAAATATAATATTGCATGAATTTGATATATTAAAATATCACATACACTATATCTATTTTTTTAAGTATTAATATTTTAAAATAAAAAATAATTTAATAAATATAATCTATAGGGTTAATTGCATACGGCTTCTTGTAAACATATCGAATAGCAGATGTATCCCTACAAAGTTCAACTTTTCATATTTATTTCTTCAAAAGTTCAACGTTATTCATATATATCCCTACCGTCTATCTCTGTTAGAAAAATCTAGTTAACCATACATTAAATACTTAATCTTGCTTAGTTAGTGAGATAAATTTACCTTTTTACCCTTCCAAATATTTCTGTATTATTTTTTGGAGGGACATTTTTGAAAGGGCAAAACTGTCATTTCACATATAATCTGTTAAAAAATAAACAGTGAACTAACGATAATAAACCGGAGGGATATATATGAATAAATTTGGACTTTTGAAGAAATAAATATGAAAATTTGAACTTTGTAGGAATATATCTGCTATTCGATATGTTGACAAGGAGCCGTATGCAATTAACCATAATCTATATTATATAAAAAGTATATGTATAAAATATTACAGGATTTTTTGTTAATAAATAATTAGAAAAATAAATAAATATGAAAATATATAAAAAATTAATTAAAATCTACTATTAAAATATTTTATATCTACCTAATCTCAAGGGCCATTCAAAATTTATGTCATGAACAAATTTAAAATAATTATATATAAATATTTTAATTAATAGTTTTTATTTAAGTATATTTAATTAATAATTGAAATAAAACAATAATATAAATATATAAAATATTATTTAAAATTTATTATAAAATATATTATATTCGTAGCATTATGCGGGTTGTTCGCTAGTAATAAATAACAGGATAAAATTTGGCCCTTTTGGGCTGATGGACTACATCAGCCTATTAATATCCGACATGTCACGTATGGGAGTGCAACTATACACTTTCTTTTTTCTTTTCTTTTTTTTTTTCTTTTTTTTGAGGGGTAATTAGAATAGTGCTGTCTAAAAAATGAATATAAATCATACACATTATTCATACTTATAGAAAATTGCCTCACTAGTTCAATTGTTATGACTAATAAAAAGATTTATTCTTCAAATAGATGAAATATATATATTATTCGCATTTCAAACAAAATATACATTTATTAGTATTTTGTTTTAATATTAATAAATTTATTGGGAGAAGTGCTTAGGCTACATCTCACTTTGAATACTAATCCTTCTTGTACGAGGGTTATAATGATTTACAATCCGTTTTGACCGTAGACTCGGCATTTTTCATTTACTAACAAGTACCGTGACAACCGATTATATTCACATTTATATTAGTTCTTGTGATAAATTAGATAGATAAACAGTTGAAAACTAATTTTTGAATCTAAAATATTTTATCGGTCGGGATTCAAATCCTCCAGGACACAACGTAACAATAATTATTGATGGAAGAGGTTGGACCAGTAGAAAAGTACATAGATATATCTTTAACAATACATCTAATTTTCTTATATTAATTATCAGGGCTATGAAATTAACCCATATCATTCTACCAAATTAAAGCCTGTAAATGTTTAGATCACATCTCTGCATCTTGTAGGTGTGCATGGGCCCACGGTGAGATAAGATGCATTTATCAAAGATCACTAATTAATACTCATATACTTAATTTACTCTCACCGACAATACATGCAGAGGTTCAATTGATGTTACTTATAGCACCTCGATTCAATAATGATTATAATAATACGCCATAATTGTGCTGTATTTTTCCTCTTTTTTATCATTTTTTTTTTCCTCTTTGCAGTTTTTGGTGGCAGTGATCTTTTTATTGTCCTTAGTTAATTTGCCCGCTTTTATGGATACCATCAAGAGGAGCAAATTTTAGCTTAAACTTTTTTTTTTTTTTTTGTCATTGCCCTTGTTGCTTACTTGTTTATAGTGAAGCAGCTTTGGATTCCACTGAGAAGCCAAGCAATTATTAAGAGAGAGTATCATGCTTCAATAATTGATAGTACCTACCCATCCTCTCCAGCTCCTTAATATCACCCTCCTGATTGTATCAGAAGTGAAAACAATCAAATGGGTCAAATTTTTGACAAAATCATATTTACATTCAAAATAATTTTCGAATTCAAATATGTATATATATATATGTTGAATGTTAAATTTTTATTATCATATATTAGTTTAAAACACATTTGGATTCAAATATGAGTCGAATTTTTATTCCAGTAATAATACATACTAATGTGTTTATATAAATATGAACTAAGATTAATACAAATAAAATATACGGTGTTTGTGTTCAAACTTTATATATCTATATTTTATTCAACAAAATATTTAATAAATATAAATATAATTTTAAATAAAATTTATAGTAAAATAAACAAAAATATAATAGAAAACCACTTTATACCCTACAATATATATTAACATCCATCTTATATTTTATGAATGAAAACAGTCAAATAGGATTTGCATTTTATAGGAAACCACATTTGCATTCATATATTTTTTATATTTTTTTAATACGAATTTGTGTTGAATGCTAAATTTTGACAACTATTTTCGCATATTATAAAATCTGGTGTCGAATTTGATCCGTGTTTATCCTAATTAACCACTTTCACCCCTAGTTATATCCTTGAGATAATATTATGTACTTTGTTGTCTTCACTCTTCAAGTGTTTTTTAATTTGGTGTAGCATTTGTTTCTATTAAAATTACAATTGTCTTTAATAAAATATTTATGAGCATTTGCTGCCATGGAAAGCTCAAATTAAATAATTGAGCCATTGAGCATTAAGTAGAATAGATCGTATCTTCCGTTTTATCTTTTTTATATTAAAAAGAAAGGCTATTGTTATGTTAAAAGATAAAAGCATCTCAAATTTATTTAAATTATGTATCATTTTGAATTTGTTATTCAATATTTTAAAATTTAAATTTTACTATTAATTTTTTCAATTAGTTTTCTTATGTCAGTCAATAATATTTTAAGTGCAAAATTGGAATGCGTTATTTATCTTTACAAAATTTGTTTTTATACTTTATATAATTTTCGCAACTATGAATTCATCAAAATAAGTAATTAACTTAAAATTTAAAGTCAAAACACCGTTGATTGATTTAAACTAAATAAATTAAAAAATTATATAATCAAATAAAATTTTTTAAAAAATAAATAGCTGATTCAAAATTATTGTTACATTTTATTAAATGTTAAATAACTATATTTAAAATACATTTATGGTGGAGTTGAAAACTATTCTCTTAACATAAACTCCAAATAAAAGGGGTACAAGGTATACTCTAAATGAATCTAACTCCTAATAATTAATTCTAAATTTTACTAAGTTGGTTTTAATAATTTGTAACCTATAGGCATGTAAAATCTATATAAAGAGAGTTTTTCTACTCTTTTGATAGATACCAACAGAAAAGATAAAAAAAAACTAAACGAACTATACTACTTGAGGGAGAAAATAGTAAAAAAAAAGGTTTTTTTTTTTTTTATGGAGCTTTGGGCCCATCTATTTATGTAGAGTTGGTGAAGCCACACGACAAGAATCGAGCTGTTATATTCTGGAGGGAACAAGTCAGTATTCTGCTACATCGGTTCGAAGGCTTTGCCTACCGCAGAGGGCTTGAATCTTCTTAAAGAGAGCGAAATATCCGTGTCCCGATTTTATCGACTCGTTGATCTTTTTTATATTTTATTATAGTATAATTTCTATTTTGTATATGAGCAATGCTATATGTACACCCCCAAAGGGGGTGTACATCTTACACCCACCCATCTAAGGGTGGAGGGTCACTTCACAAATTGTGAAGTGACCCCTTACCACATCCCACCCATTGAATGGGTGGGATGTGTAATGTACACCCCAAATAAAAGTGTATAAGCAGTATTTTCCTTTGTATATTTACACCAACAAAAATAATTTATAATTTCATCTTGCAAAAATGTTATTATTAGTATTAAAAAAAAATATCTTAGTGCCAGATAAGGAAGCACGATACCAAATTCAATACCGTAGTGTGTCACATCAATATGATTGTTTACCAAGCAAAGTTTTGCATACTTATTTTTCCCTGATTTTAACTGTTGTGAACATTTTGTTTGGACTCAAACAAAGTGTCATTAAGAAGCTTCACCACTAGAATAGAATATAATGATTGTAACTTGTGAAAACAAAATTGATCACCTGTACACCAAATCACGTATGTATATATATATATTTATTTTTAAATAAGATAAATCAATTATAATAGTAAAATGCAAGTCATATATACAGCATGGCTCGTGGCATACTTTAAGGAACAATAAAAAGAAATTTGAACTTAAATTATAATACCCACTAAAAGGAATAGATCGCCACCTGATAATGTAGGAATATTACCCGCTGCATTGCGTTGTTCCTTCTTTTAATTTGATCATTTTCTTAAGAACAATAATGTTTTATATTTGTGGAACATTACTGGGGAAGTACATGAAGGAAGATGAGGGCAGTGTATGTTAGTTATATTGGCCGAATAATAAGACCCCCCAACAACCCATATGTATGTATGATTTAGCAGTGCGCTTACGTGTCTCCTTCCATTTCCAGCTCACCTGCTGCGCTGTTGTTGGCTAGTCCATGTCAAACATCATGCCCACATGAAAACTTGCCCCCTCAATATTATTATTTTTATTTTAAACCCAATGCATCACCTCTATCTCTCTCTCTATCTCTTTTGTTGTCTCTTTTGATAGGTTGGGTTTTAGTCCGGTCCACGTCTACTTAAACCCGAACTTGATAAGCTGTTGGATACTGCTATCAAATCAAGATCCAACCTGAATTGAATTTTATCACACAAAAAATTGATTTATAGAAAATCTGATCTAAAGTAGTCTCAACATCCCCATTTTTGCTTAAGCGTATAATTAAGTAAATATCAAGTGAATTACCTCATGTGTCTTTATTAGAGACAAATTAAATGTATTTGTTATATTAAACTTTTTCTAATATTAGCAGTTAAGTTCGACGAGCATAAAAGTTTGATTAAATTTATTCAAATCCAATAAGTCTGGTATTCTTAATAAATATTTGAATGCCACCTACCTTGAGTTTAATTCGGATCCTATATATTGTCGGGCCAGGTTGAATGATCCGTTAACAACCCTCTAGGCTCCAGCATCTCTATTCTTCGGGGAAAATATCCCCCATGCCCCAACCAACAAATCATCCCACGTCTACAAAAAGCCCATTTCTACGTTTCAAACTCCTCGCAAGCTCTCCTTGCCTCTCCCTCTCCCCATAATTCTCTCCCCACCTCTCCTCTCCTCGGCCCCTTACCCATTATATCACCCTAATAATCTCCATTAATTCATTATATATTCAATCGCACTAATTTGTGAAATTCAATTGTACGATCGACGATGAGAGAGATCCTGCACATCCAGGCCGGGCAATGCGGCAACCAGATCGGCGGCAAGTTCTGGGAAGTCGTGTGCGACGAGCACGGCATTGACGCCCGTGGCAACTACGTCGGCAGCTCGCACCTGCAGCTGGAGCGCGTGAACGTGTACTACAACGAGGCGAGCGGCGGCCGCTACGTGCCGCGGGCGGTGCTCATGGACCTGGAGCCCGGCACGATGGACGCCCTCCGCACCGGGCCCTACGGCCAGATCTTCCGCCCCGACAACTTCGTCTTCGGGCAGAACGGTGCCGGCAACAACTGGGCCAAAGGACACTACACCGAGGGGGCGGAACTCATCGACGCCGTCCTCGACGTGGTTCGTAAGGAGGCCGAGAACTGCGACTGCCTTCAAGGTATAATTCCGACTCTTTCCTTCCAGACTGTCTAGCGTTGAGACTATTTCTGAATCATTTTTTTTTTCTTATTGAACGGGTAAATATATAGGGTTTCAGATCTGCCACTCGCTGGGAGGGGGAACAGGGTCGGGGATGGGGACGCTGCTGATATCGAAGATCAGGGAGGAGTACCCGGACCGGATGATGCTGACGTTCTCAGTGTTCCCGTCGCCGAAGGTGTCGGACACGGTAGTGGAGCCGTACAATGCGACGCTGTCGGTGCACCAGCTGGTGGAGAACGCCGACGAGTGCATGGTGCTGGATAACGAGGCCCTCTACGATATCTGCTTCAGGACCCTCAAGCTCACCAACCCCAGCTGTAATTTCCCCTTTACGTCCTTTTCTCTTCGTTTGGTTGGAACTAATTAATGAACATCTTATCTAACCAGTTTAATTAATTAGGACAAATTTTGCTGATTAATTACTGCTGCGGTAAAAATGTATAATTAAAACATTTTGGATAGAAGGGACAAAAGGGTCTGATCTGGATCTATGATAATTTGAATCTATCTGGATAGATATCGTTTGTCTTTTATAATTATTCCGGAGACAGAAGGTGGCCAGTCGCCAGGTTGGATCTTGTGCCCCTCGCGCTCACTTGGGCCCCAGGTCAGAACAACAACAACCAAGCTAATTATGCAATTACTTTGCATTGCTTGATCAATCTGTTTAAATTGGAAAGTTTGGCTTGGCTAAGATAGATGCAGTGCACGTAGCCAAAAAATGAATAAATAGTACATGAATGGTTTTTTTTTTTTTTTAATCCTCCTCTATTTTTGGTTTTTACTCCCAACAATATCAATTACAAAGTCAAATCCGATAACATGTCAGACATACAACTTACATGAATATTTTTTTGCATTAAAACTCTCAATTAAAGTCACAGCGATCAAGTCCACAATATTTATTAGGTCTATCATTATTAATTAATTCATCGAGTTAATTAAATATGATATGCATGCGTACAATAAAAACTACTCCATTAATAACGATGGATCTCCGGCAGTCGGTGACCTGAACCACCTGATCTCGACGACGATGAGCGGGGTGACGTGCTGCCTGCGCTTCCCGGGGCAGCTGAACTCGGACCTCCGGAAGCTGGCCGTGAACCTGATCCCCTTCCCGCGCCTCCACTTCTTCATGGTGGGCTTCACCCCTCTCACCTCCCGCGGCTCCCAGCAGTACCGCGCCCTCACCATCCCGGAGCTCACTCAGCAGATGTGGGACGCCAAGAACATGATGTGCGCCGCCGACCCCCGCCACGGCCGCTACCTCACCGCCTCCGCCATGTTCCGCGGCAAGATGTCCACCAAAGAAGTCGACGAGCAGATGATCGCCGTGCAGAACAAGAACTCCTCCTACTTCGTCGAGTGGATCCCCAACAACGTCAAGTCGAGCGTGTGCGACATCCCGCCCACGGGGCTCGCCATGTCCGCCACGTTCATGGGCAACTCCACGTCGATCCAGGAGATGTTCAAGCGCGTGTCCGAGCAGTTCACCGTGATGTTCCGCCGCAAGGCTTTCCTTCACTGGTACACCGGCGAGGGCATGGACGAGATGGAGTTCACCGAGGCCGAGAGCAACATGAACGACCTCGTCTCCGAGTACCAGCAGTACCAGGACGCCGTCGCCGAGGACGAGAGCTACGCCGAAGAGGAGGAGGCCGAGGAGAACTGACATCGTGCACGATCAGTCCTTTGATCTCATCATTACTATATTATTATTACTATTATTATTTTTATGGATCGAATTATGTGAAATCATGTAAGTTGCATGTATCGGTTGCGAATTCGTCATCTGCATTTGATTATTATTAGTTGTCGTGAGGGTTGCCTGGTTCCACGACCGCGCGTCCAGTATTATAAACTTGCATGTGATTGTATTATTTTTCAGCCATGTGAGAGTATTTCTGTATAGCGTATGTGTATTCCTTGCTGTATGTTCTACTGCTTGTTATGTATTATTTGTAATTGGTTCATGGCTAGCATATATTTTATAATCATATTATTTATTTTTAATGGTAAAAGCTTTTTAATTTGATAACAATTGAACTCTAAGAAAAACAAAATTTAAGCTATATACCGAACTTTGGATGAAATTATTTTAGTTAATGATTTCAAATGTTTTCAATTTGCGTTTTGCTCGTTGGTTTTAATTTTGTAAACAATTAACAGATCTTTTCTCTTTGCAAAAGGAACTGTAAAAAGACTTTATTTATTAACAAAAAATAAAACTTATAAATATATAAATAAAACTAATTCTTCCTTTAGCCGCATTGGCAACAAGCATTTTTTTTTCTGTTGTGGAATGATGTTATTACTACGCTTAAGCAAGCATAGAATTTGAACAACTAGAAGCATTATATTCATCCTATGTGAAATGCAACTTTAATTTAATTGATACTTTGTGCTAAAACAATCGTTCTAATATGTATATATATATATATATATATATATATATATATATATATATATATATATATATATATATATATATATATATATATATATATATATATATATATATATATATATATATATATATATATATAGAGAGAGAGAGAGAGAGAGAGAGAGAGAGAGAGTGAGAGAGAGAGAGTAGAATTTATATATTTTTAAAAATATAAATTTAATTATATTTATAAATTTTTATTATTAAATTTGTATTAAAATTTATACCAATTTATTTTTTCTTTTTCTTTTTAATATTCTATAATAACACAAATCTCAATACAAATTTAATAATAAAAAATTTATAAATATAATTAATCTTTTACTTTTAAAATTATATAAATTATACTATATATATATATATATATATATATATATATATATATATATATATATAATATGTATAATTGTAAGAAAAGAAAGATCCCCTCATGAGTCGTGACACACAAAAAAGGCGCAGTCCACAAGATTCTTCACCGTTATTAAATAAAATAGATAATGAAAATTAGTAATATGTACTATCTCCGCTGATTAGTCGAGCATCTCCTATTTCGTTTCTACGATTTCAATTTCGAAACAAGCCCCTCAATTTTCTGTATTATTCTTTCGCCCGAAATTTAAAGCCTCGGGCTTAAACCCCACCCCATGTGGAAGTGGAACGTTGCAGTATATAAATCCGAGAGATGCTTTCTTTTTCCTCCGCACTCATTTATTCCCTCTCACTTTTTATCTCCTCCGCCTCAATTCCTCCGCTTCAGAAGACGTAGGAGAAAGGCGAAGAGTCGAGGCGAGGCGATCGTTAGGGCGATGCCTTCGTCGTCCTCGTCTGCTCCGCTCCGCGAAGAGAAGAAGAGCGAAGAGGCGTTTCGACTCAGCGAGTCCACCTTCTTGGCCTCGCTCATGCCGAAGAAGGAGATCGGCGCCGATCGCTTCCTCGAGTCCCATCCCGACTACGATGGGAGAGGCGTCGTCATCGCGATCTTCGGTAGGGTTTCCTCGATCGATCCTTCTTGTTTTCGACAAGTTCGGTGATGCGTTCGATTCGAGTTCGATTGTGTTTTGTGGAATGTTTTTTAATGCGTCTGATTCGATCTCCATGTGGTTTTATGGCTTCGATTGCTTATTCCAATCTAACCTCGTATATGATGGGAGAGTGCGTCCTTGTTACGCTTATTGGTGAGGTTTGTTTGATCATTTTTGTTCCGAAGATTTGAAGAAGTATGAAGATGCGTTTGATTCGACCCGATTGCGTTTCTTGGCTTGTTTCTTGATGCATTTGATTTTATTTTGATGATGTTTTATTACTTTGATTCTTCTTACATCCGTTCCACAGTTGTCCATAAGTCTGTTGATGGGTTTGTTGGGATTGAGATTGTGTTTTATTCTTTCTCGACGTGTTTGATTCAATTTTGATGTTGTCTTTTATGGATTTGCTCGCTTTCTTGAATCTCATTGTCCATACAATGGGAGGGGCATGCTCATCGCGATCTTTCGTAGGGTTTCCTCGATCTTTCTTGTATCCGTTCCAGAGTTTTCAGGAAGTCCGTTGCTGCGTTCAATTTGATTCTGATTTAGTTTGATGGCTTCTTTTCTTGAAATCGTGAGCCCATGAAAGAGCATGTAGTTGATTACTTGATTCTGACCTGTTGCTACTTTAATAAGGAAATTAACATTCTTTTCTGCTTAAAGCTTTGGCAGATCGCTGCACGTGAATTGTTTGCAAGAAGTCCATCCCAAAGGTTTTTAGGAAGTCCATTGATGTGTTCGATTCAATTTCGATGTTGTTTTATGGCATTTTTCCTTCAGACAATGAAATATTCAAAGATCACATCACCTTTTTAATTTATTTGTTATTTTCATGGATTGCACTGCATTTGTAATCGTTTTCCCTTATCAGAATTGTTCACATTTCAATCAAGATAGTATGAAAATCTATTGTATGCTTCAGATTCTGGCGTTGATCCAGCAGCTGCTGGCCTTCAGGTGACGTCAGATGGCAAACCCAAAATCATCGACATACTCGATTGGTAATCTTTTAATTTGAAATTCTGTATGTTATTAACAAGCAAAATAAAATGCTATCTATTGTGAACATCTGTTGTATCGTGTGCTTTGTGATGCAGCACAGGGAGTGGGGATGTTGACACCTCCAAAGTGGTGAAGGCTGATGCTGATTGTTGTATTGTTGGGGCATCAGGTTCATGTTCTGTCTTTAAGTTAAATGAAAGAACAATCCTAACAAAGAAACCGGTTTCTCTTCTCATTTTTCAGTGCCTTATTATATTAAATAAGGAAGTTGGAATCAAGATTGTGCATCTTTTCCTCCCCTCCCTAATGTTTTAAATGGCATATTATCCCACATAAATTGTTTACGATTTAGTTCTTAACTATGCTACATGGATACAGCCGTGTCTGCGCATGACACACGTTGCCGTGCGCGTGTTCACTGAGAGTCTGGATATATTCGAAAAAAAAAAGACATGGACATGACTTGCATGGAAGTAGTAGTTTTCTACGGTAAGATTTTATGTGCTAACCCTTTATTGATATTTAGGAACACGGCTGTTTGTGAATCCCTCATGGAAAAATCCTTCTCAAGAGTGGCATGTTGGCTGTAAATTAATATATGAACTCTTTACAGATACTCTCGCTTCTCGGCTGAAGGTACATCACAGCATTTGATTTATCCACTCTATTGTCTCATAGTGATATTTTATTTCTTTGTGAGTTTCATAACACTAATTATGACAGAAAGAAAGGAGGAAGAAGTGGGATGAGAAAAATCAGGAAGCAATTTCAGAGGCTTTAAAGCATGTTAATGAATTTGACAAGGTTAATACTAATTGTTGGTTTCTTTATTGGATTCTTCTTTCAATCCTTTGTTCCTTTCAAGTTAACTTATGTACTATTTTTTCCATCGATTCATCACTTTATATGTTGATGCATGTATAAACAATAGATGCACTATTTGTCAATTTTTACATTCTTTTTATACTTACCCCTTTAAGAAGACCAGGGAATGTTGTCAGTGCTACCTTGATAAATTTAGAACAAATCATACATATATATGTTTCATTCTAACTTGTTGTTTATAATGCTGAAAGGCAGAATTGATATGCTGGAAGTATCTGTATATGCTGTCTATTTTATATAAAATTAAAACATTCAAAGGCTAAATTGCTCAAAACACCCTCTAATCTGTGCAATTTGCACTTTGCCACCCTTGAAATATAAAAATATTAATTTAATCCCCTCAATATTAGATTGTTAGCACTTAAGGCCTCGTTTGGCAACCGGTATAAGGGGGGATAAGGGGGAGGGAGGGATAAGGGGGTTATCCCCCTCTTTATACCCAAACAGCATTTAAGTGTGGGGGGAACATCTCTATTCCCCCCATAAGCTGTTCCCCCCATACCAGGTTATTCCGGTATAAGGGTAGAATAGCTGTTCCACCCCACAGGTGGAACAGCTGTTCCTCCACCTGTTGCTTATTATTATTATTATTTTTTAATTAAAATTTTTTAAATTATAAGATATTTAAATTTATAAAATTTTAAATTTTTTTATTTTATTTTATAAATTTTAATCCCCTCTATTATTCTTATTCCTCTTTAACTTACCAAACACAATTTTTCTTATCCCGGTACTACCTTTATACTCAACCAAACATAAAATTATTATAATTCTTGCTTGTACTTGAACTTATACCTATCTCCGGAATAACCAATTTTCTCTTATACCCGAACCAAACGCAGCCTAAATGACTCAACATTGTTCTTTCAAGAATCTTTAGGTAGTCGTAAAATATGATTTGAATTATTCATTATATTTATACCAATTTTATGGTAGACCATTTCTAAGACGTCCTAACAATTCCTGGATGGAAAATGTGATGGATAGGGGTGAAGTGCTGACAGTTTAAACATTAAGGGTTAAATGTAGGTTTCCTTCTCAGGTGGACAAAGTGATATGGGAAAATTTTCAAGGGAATAAACTTAAAGTGCAGTGGTATGATTGTATTTTAACTTTTAAGTGAAATGTAATGGCATAAAAGATTCAACAATGTAAAGGGATAAGAATCTTTAATTTTATTTTAAATATTATACTAAAATTCATAGAAAGTTTAAAGCTAATGCTGGAGCCTAGAAGATATTTAAATTAAGAAATAACTAACTAATGAGCATAAAATTATGATATCTTCACGTCTAATTTGGTTTCCTAGTGTTAGCCAATTATTTACATGTGACGCGTAACCTCCTTATGCATACCTTTAGTAATGCAAATTTGATTGGTAATAGAGAAGATTTTGTTGGCAACCAGTTGGAGATTGGCGTAAATCCAAGGGTTGCTCAGTTTATACAAAAAAAGAAGCTGAATGTTGGGGTTGTCTCCAACTATTCTTCATGCAAAAAGAATCAATTACATGCCCAAAAAGACGAAATTCAGTCATAATATTTCAGACACTGCTGTTTAGTTCTAGATTTGGACTTGATATTGCTGCTCTGTTTGCTTTTATGTTGCTCAGGAACATACTGAGATGGTTCTAGCCT
Source organism: Tillandsia leiboldiana (assembly GCA_029204045.2). Lineage (NCBI taxonomy): Eukaryota > Viridiplantae > Streptophyta > Magnoliopsida > Poales > Bromeliaceae > Tillandsia > Tillandsia leiboldiana. The sequence goes on from CM055078.1 coordinate 17,406,131, forward strand.
TCAATATGCTAATATTTCAACTGTAGTGGCTTAACGAAATTACCTGTTGTTGAACATGTTTTTGCAGAAGTACAGTAAAGTAGAAGATATTAAGTTAAAGAAGACACGGGAGGACCTCCAAAATAAACTCGATTTCCTTAGGAAACAAGCAGAAGTAAGAGTAATTTTCTTTGTCGAGGCTGTAATGTTAATTTTCTTTTACTTATTTCAAAAAGTTCTAATAAATTTTCACCATAGAGTTATGATGACAGAGGACCTATAATAGATATAATTGTCTGGAATGATGGTGTGGTATGGAGGGTTGCTGTAGATACACAGAGTCTTGAGGATGATTCAGGCTGCGGAAAACTGGCTGATTTTGTTCCTTTGACAAATTATAGGTGTGCACAAAATTTTAATACTTTCTTTTGCCGACTTCTTTGTTATGTAATGCTGCAAATCTCAGTATTTTTCTCTTCAACTTCCGCTAACAGTTTATCTTGCTTATCATATATCCTTGTATTTTGTAGTATTAGATTTGTTAATTTTCTAGCAGAGTAGGTACAATTGTCTGCCTCCTTTTCTTCTTCTTATTCTTCTTCTTCTTCTTCACCTCCTTTTGTTTCCTCTTTAGCTGCTGCTTCTGCTGTTTCTTCTGCTGCTGCCATCCTCCTGCTGTTTTTTCTTCCTTCCCTGCTTCTTCTGCTACAACTTCTGTCTTTTCTTCCTCTGCTGCTGCCTTCTTCTGTTCTTCTGCTTTTGCTACTTCTATTTCCGCTTCTTCCTCAGCTTCAGATTCAGACTTTTTTTCTTCTTTTTCTGCTGCTGCTGCTCCCATACTGCTGCTGCTGCGGAGACAGCAATTTCTGCTAGTGTTGCTTCTTCTTATTCTCGCTGCTGCTGCAGCTGTAGGAGCAGCAATTTCTGCTTCTGTTGCTTCTTCTGAATATGTTGTTATCTCAAAACCATTAATGCATAATGAAAAAAAGATCATTCATTTTACCATTATACAGATTCACTAACTAGAGTATTTATTATGTTGGAAATTCATCTGTAGGATTGAGCGGAAGTTTGGCATATTTAGCAAATTGGATGCTTGCTCTTTTGTTACAAATGTTTATGATGAAGGAAATATTGTAAGTATAGTAACAGATTGCTCTCCCCATGGTACCCATGTTGCCGGTATTGCAACTGCTTTCCATCCCAAGGTACTGTTAAATGATTTAATACTCTTCCTTCACCTTTTCCTTGCAATTGTTTGTCTTTAACTATTTTAAGAAAGCAATATTATGCAGGAACCGTTGCTAAATGGAGTTGCACCTGGAGCTCAGTTGATTTCCTGTAAGATTGGAGACACACGCTTAGGCTCAATGGAAACTGGGACTGGTTTGGTTCGGGCATTAATTGCTGCAGTGGAGGTAATTAATTTATTTTTAGATTTTGATTTCCGAATTGAAATTGAGGGCACAAGTTCTTATATAGTGTTGAATGTTTACTTTTCTATGCTAAAATACCTCTATATGATTTAACTTTTTAAAATTGGTAAGCCTTTTCTTAGTCTTTCGTGGCTTGATTAAGCACTTCACATCTTCTTATACTTTTTTTTTCTACTGATAGTCTGATTCTAACGTTCCTGCTGTGAAACATAGCTCGCTGTTGTATGAGCTGTGTACAGAATTAGGGCTTCAATGGCAGTGAGAATCCATAATTGGCAGTAACTATTGGAAGGGGGTATTAGATGCAAGCATAACTTGCTTATGCCTCTTGACATGCTTAAGCCTCATTTGCCATCTTTGCTGTTTCTTTGGTTTTCTAAACACAAATTCTATGTGATTGGATGTGCAGACGAATAGACTACTCTATTCTTATGTAGGTTAGCTTAAGGTATGCTGACCATATGCGGCGCAAAGTCTTTTTGAAAAAAAAAATGAAGAGGCAAAAGAAGGAAATGAAAAACATTATTAAGTATTTGTGATTGTGTGCAATCTGCCATCTCCTGGTGCAGAAAAGATTTTATCAGTCGCGCCTTAGTGAAATGCACCTCCACCCCTTTCTACCGTAGGATGGATGTAACGGTTCATTGAGATTCGGGTTGAGTGCTATCCAATGGGAGGGAGTGGTGTGTTCTCACTTAGACGCCTCCGATAAATCATTTTTCCCAGTGCAATCCACTGTATAGAATGTGTTTAAGAAAACAAGAAATGGCGACAATAATAAATGTGGCCTATGTTTTTTAAAGCACCATGTTGGCCTAATAAAAAGGTATGATAATTTCTGTTGCTGTCTTCTATCTCATGTCAAAATGATCTAGGACCAAGCATGTTATGGCTTACTTTATGTACTTGTGTGCACCCTTTTTCTTTTCTAATGTCGCGTATAATTACCATGTCTACCTAACCTACTTGTGAATTGAAAAGATTGTGTAAAAGGGCATCAACTCTTGACAAAATAACCCAAATAATCTGTAGAATTGGTTCTTTTTGCAAGTGTTTCATGTGTAATTGATCAAAATTTGGGTACACGCACAAATTATTTACAAACAACATAATTGGTCCCTCTCTGCTTTTGAAATAAGTTCCTGTACACAACTTTTGGTTAGTTGAAATTCATATTCAATTTTTCAGCACAAATGTGATCTCATCAACATGAGCTATGGAGAGCCTACACTTCTGCCTGATTATGGACGATTTGTTGATCTTGTTAACGAGGTAGGCTCTATAATACTTCATCATTATTTATGTCCATTGTGAATTGATGATCTCTCTGTTTAATATTAACTTGATATCTTTTTAAAGGTGGTAGACAAGCACCGCCTGATATTTATAAGCAGTGCTGGAAACAGTGGACCTGCACTAAGCACTGTAGGTGCACCTGGTGGGACTAGTTCGAGCATAATAGGCATTGGTGCATATGTCTCCCCTGCAATGGCTGCTGGGGCTCATTGCGTGGTTGAACCTCCATCTGAGGGAATGGAATATACATGGTGATGCTCTAGTTTTTTTGATAAGACGTCACTGTGCTATATTTGTATTGTTCATAGTTTTCTATTATGTTGTTTGTAGTTGTTTCTTTTGTTTTTAGATACCTTTCAACATTTTGCAAGTGCACAGGAAGGTCATTTACGTTTCGTTTTCCAGTCTAGCAATTTGGTATTCATATTTCAATATCTAGATATTGTTCTGGTCAATATCTGTCCAAGGATTCCATCGAGAAAAAAGAATCGGAAGTCAACTTTTTGCTAAGATATGGTGTATACAGTGCACATGATTATTTGTTAATTATGTGAATAACAAATTTAGATTGGCTAAAACTAGCTAACATATGAATATACTTAGGCTGTTTTGCATAGTCCAAGTTTCTATGCATACTCCAGAGAATCTTAAAGGGGTTCTGATGGTCTTCTATGTTCTGACAAAATTTGCACATACATGTGGAAAACAACTGGCATCTATTTGCTATATTTTCTTGATGCTATAATTATTTCGCTGTCACGCCTACTGTACTTGCATATATTTTTGATGTTAATGTGGACATGCACCTAGCTTAGAAAATTGCTTGTTTTTGGCGAATCCTTTTTAATGGATTTGAAGAAACAGGAACTGCCAATCACGTTTACCTTTTCTGCTGCTTTGCTTTAAATTGAGACAACATACAATTGCTTATATTGATGTAGAGAATACAAATTACCATGGAAAGTGTTTTCTTCCTTTTCATGCTAGGTGTTCTACATGCCACTAAGTAAATGCATATGCTTTAACTTGTTTCTCCATTTATTATCCCCCTATTCACTTCACTGCTTGTTCTTATAAATCCTGTTTATAATGTATGCCTTTAGTTAAATATGTTACTCTATCATGTCTTTTGGCAGGTCTAGTCGAGGTCCTACAGTCGATGGGGATCTTGGTGTATGTGTAAGTGCGCCTGGTGGAGCTGTGGCTCCTGTACCCACATGGACACTGCAGCGCCGTATGCTTATGAATGGAACTTCCATGGCATCTCCCTCTGCGTGTGGTGGGGTAGCCCTTCTTATTGGTGCGATGAAGGTTGTTTTATCCTTTTCAAATTATTTTGTTCAATGTGGTCTTAGCTAATTTCTCTAGATCAAAAAAGAATGTGAAAAGATCACATCATATCCCCGAACATGTCTTTCAGGCAGAAGGTGTTCCTGTGAGTCCATATGCTGTACGAAAAGCCCTGGAAAACACTACAACTTCTATTGGGGTTGTACCTGCTGATAAACTAACAACAGGCCATGGTCTTTTGCAAGTTGATCGGTTAGCTTCTTTATTTTGGGTTACCACATCGTGCTTTGAATGTAACTTTTTTTTTATTTTGAACGTGATATGAACGTGGCATCTCTTTCATGCAGGGCGTATGAGTATGTTCGGCAAGCTAAATGCTTTCCATCTGTCTCGTATAGAGTTTCAATTAATCAAGTTGGAAAATCGAGTAAGCCATTTTCTGTTTTCTCTCAAAGCTAGTTGCTTCATTTCAAACTTACTGAACGGTGAAAACTCTTCTTCTCTTTCTTGTAATCAGCTCTTAATTTCATTACAAACAATGAAGTCTGTTCGTTACTAATTTTATCTACATTTTGTGTTTCTCTTGATTGAATTTAATGAATTTTGCTCTTTATATGGAGTACTATATATGGATGTTTATGGAATAATTTTTGAATCCCTGCTTAATGATAGTTGAGAACGGAATTTAGTGCTCTCTCTGATAACATCTTGTACAACTTGCAGCACCTATGTTACGAGGAATCTATCTAAGGGAGAGTAGTGCTTGTATTCAACCCAGCGAGGTAAGATAATATTTTTGTTTATATGACAGCATGTCCCTGTATTCTCTCTCTTAGCATGGTCAATGTTTTGATGATTATTGTCTTTGCAACCTTTTACTAGATAGGGATCTTTCTGTATTAATAACTAAATATTGTATTTTGCTTTTAAGCCCTTAATGTTGAATTCACTAGAAGGTGCTTTTGCCAAAGGAGATGCACGGTACTCTCTATAATATAAAAAGAAGTCCAATGGCAACAAGTTTAATGTGAAGTAGTGATTTCGACCGGCCTCCAGTAAGCTTTTTTATTGAATTTATTGTGAAAACTTCTGTTGTAAAATTGCGAAAACAAATGCTGTCTGTTCTAGGATAAGATCACCTTTTTTTCTTGATGTAGACTTGTGTTGTTAGCTTGAGTTATTTTTTATCATTCTTTTTCTTTGGGCTGGACTCTCTAGAGCTGGTGATATGATGGAATGTCAGGTAGAAGATTTTATATTTAATTTTTTTTATTTCCTCATTCAGAAGAGTATTGTTTGTTCTATAAATGCTATACATTTACCTGTTCATTTGCATTCTTGATGTGTAGACAGCTGTAGCAGCAAAACTTGTCTCAGAGACTACTGTTTATTACCTTCTATTTACCTTCTATTTTTCATACTTCTATTCTTCTATTCTGCTATAAAACTATGCCATGCCCTTTTCTTTGTGCAGTGGACTGTGCAAGTTGACCCGAAGTTTCATGAAGATGCCAGTAATTTGGAACAGTTAGTTCCATTTGAGGAGTGTATACAACTGATTTCCAGTGATAAATCAATTGTCCAATCTCCTGAGTATCTTCTATTGACACACAACGGACGTAGTTTCAAGTTTGTGTTCTTTCTACCTTGTTTTTTCTCTCTCATGGTCATATAATTTCAAATGGTTTATTTATACATAAATACTTTTGAAACAGTAGAATAATGTTCCATTATACTTTTTGGCAAGCTTCAAAGTGCATGTACCGTGCCTCCATTATAAGGGGCACGACAAGAATTTAAGTACCCATCAGCACGGGCCGTATCTATCGTGCCGTATCGTGGGAACAAGACACCGGCACGATACAACCTCCGTGCTGATGGCACATCTCAAAATCCTTATTTTTTTAAATTACTAAGTACTTTTCTTAATAAAGTTCAAAGGATTTGATAAACATACATAATAAGCAATTGAAAAATTTTGTTGCTAAAGAAAAATAAATATTTCATGCCATTATGTGTGGGCACATATGTATTTTTTGTGACCGGTATGCCGAGCCGCTCCGATGAGCGTCGGCCATAAAAAATACATGTGTGTTGACACATAATGGTATGAAATGTTTATTTTCTTTAGCAACAAAATTTTTTAATTGCTTATTATCAAGGAATTAAGTATCCATCCGTGCCTTACGGTACGGAGCGATACGTATCGTGCCACCAATTAGGCGGCACGGTACAGAGGGGGCCTCTCTTGGCCCTCATGTGGCGTGATACCCTCTGAGTATTCAACGAGATAGAGTGTCACGCCCGGGTGTAAACCAGAACCCAGCCCGTCAATAGATCCGCCGTGCACATGGAATTTTCCATGTACACGAAGCGCTGGTAACCTGCTCAGATATAAGATATACAATAAAAGAGCATAATACAGAACTGAACTAAAAAGTACTACATAATATCTCATATTGGAATATGGTACAAGCGAATAAGTACAATTCTCAGCTCACCAAAATAAAATATACCCAGGCCAAAGCCAGACCTCAAAATAAAAGTAAACTACTACAGTCTGAGCATAAGGGTACAACATCTGTCTACCTGCAGCTCACAGCCTCTCAGGAGATCTATCTACTCCGCGATCCCCTTATCTCGATCTGCTGCTGATGACCTAGCAGTTCCCGCAGATGACTCTGCAAAAACAAAGGAAGAGAAACGGGGCAAACAATAATGGGGTGAGAACTACTATAAAATCAGTAGCCTCTCATAGTGGGTAAAGCCTCAAACTCCGACACACCCACTAAGGATACCAGAGGCAAAAGGGAAAAGAGAGGTGGTAAGCTAAGAATAGAACTGCTGATAGAATGAAGCTACTACTACTATGTCTCTAAATGTAATGCCAAAATGAACGACGAAGGAAGTGCATCAGTAAGAGTATCTGTCTAGACAAACCCAATCGATGGACCAGTAAAACTGGTACTGCTTGCTCTGTCATCATCATCGGGCCTGCCAGCCTACGCAAAGCACCGAAGTGATATCACAAACCACTAACTCACCGGCACCTGCCTGGTGTAAAAGCTCACTCCGGAGTGACACTTGAGGGGAGCGACCCACACGAGTAAAATAGTCATGTCACAAGTATCTCGCAGTATCAGGACTAGATCACGACTATGCTCAAGTGGGAAAACCAATCCACTAAAGAAACCCTAATGTGATGCAAAGGCAACATTCGGTCAACCGCCCAAAGTCCGCGGTTGCCGCAACACCCAGAAATCCCACAACTAGTACACCCTCTACTACACTATCCCAACCCCCTGCTCGAACCCGAGCAACATGAGTCACGCCTCAGAATAAAAGAAGAGATAGAATAACATGGTTTTTCCTAAGTCAAGTCCCAATATGATAGTGTAGCAGTAAATAGTGGTTTATCTAGATGTCCATACAAGCATGCAACTGTCCTCATGTAGAATAGAAATGAAGCATCATCAATTATGTCTCAACATGATCATCCTTTGTACAAGAGCTAAGTGCTAACATGATAGGGCTATTCTTAACATGATAGGTCCACAAGAATAGTCTCACATGATAGGCTCACATTTATGTTAATTCAAGCATAACTGTCAACAGGGTGTGATCAATTTGTAGATTTAATATAGGGATTTCACACTCTAGTAAACTTAGTGAGCAAGTCGGGAAGGAGGGATGCAACAACCACCCACCTGGTACACGCAACTCCCCAAACTGTAAAAGATCTCCCAGCAGTCCAGAAACTGTCCCCGAAACTCTAGAATCTGCGAATAACTGCAAAATAACCGAACCCGACGTTACTGGACCTTCCCCGGAAAGCACAGTTTGTTGTTTGCAAAACAGCACAGAAAAAGTGCAATTTTCACCTGTGCGCGGTTCTCGAAAAAATCCAAAAAAATTACGGCGGCGATCCTTGCGACGAGTAGATCCAAAACGAGTATTTATACGCCTTGATTCGATGCTCGTAGCCCAAGATAGAAAATCAACAAGCCCATGCTGTCCAGAAAATCCATCACAGAAAATAGGGGCAAATGATGCCTCGTGAATCGTGCCAAAAGTTCAAAACGGAGCAGAGTGGTCAACACGAAAATCGAAGCCTTACCTCTTAGAAACACGCTGTCGCTGAAATCGCCCAAAAATTCCTCCTGGTTTGTGCACGGGAATTTTCCGACTGAACTGCGACAGAAACGGGCCGAAAATGGAAATCGTCGAAACGCGTCGCGTCGCAGAGAACTCGCTGTCGGCAACTCTAAAAATTTCGAAACTTCCTGGAGAGTTGGAGGACAGAGAGGAGAACAAGTTCACTTCAGGCCACACCCTCAGATTCTCTCTCTAGAATCCGGAAAAAGCAGAAAAAAGTGAGGGGGAGTGGGCATATAGCCCATTCAGATTCGGGCTTAAGCCCGGATTTCGGTCGCTCGAAAGGGCTGTGGGTCGGCCCGCTGTCAGCTCCCGGATTCACCAGGGCGCGACACGTGTCCCGAACAGGGAACAGCGGCGCCTGCGAATCGGGCGGTGCCGCGTGGCCAAGGCGGGGTGGGTGGCGCCCGCCTATGGCGAGGCGCCATTTGGCGCCGCGTGCCGGGCGTGCACCGCTCCGCCTGACACGCCGACCAGTCGCGCCGCCCGCCGCGCCTGCGCCCACGTGCGTACGGTCGCCTGCCTCACGCATTCGCTGGACCGCGCGTGCGTGAGCCAGGGAATCCGGGGCCGCTACGTGGCGCGCCCCGGTCCACACACCCGGCCGTGACTCTCCGTGGACCGCGCCGCGTGGGCCAGCCACTAGGCTGTTGCCACGTGTCCCGCGCCGGTCCACGGCTCCCCCGTGCACCAAAACACACCGTAAACATTCGGGGGTCTTTTTTTGGGCGTACGGACTCCGAAAAATACGAGTAAATAGTCGTTTTCAAGCGTTTTTCCGCGTTGAATCCAGATACGGCCTCCGTCTAGCCTAGATCCATTTCAAAATTTCGGCAAAAGCTGCCGGAAGTCAGGCTTGATCCCAAATCCTCACTGGGTCCGTCCAACGTGTCCATTTGGCATGCTGCGGACCCGACACACCAATAATAGGTGTTTCATTATCACGGATCGCGGAAAAGCTGCACGGGGACTTGGGCCACTACACAGAGCGATACCCATTGAGTATCACGGTACGTGCTCACACAGGCACAGTATTTTTTTTTTTTTTTTTTTTTTTATTTCGACCTTTTGTATTTTTTGGTTTCTTGTATAGATCTTTATTCCTCTCATTTATTTTTTTTCTTTTTACTTCTACATTTTCTTCTATTATGCACTTTCTTTTCTTTCCTCTCACATCTCTTACTTTATTTTTTTTTCTTTCTATTTTTTTTTCCTCGTTTTCTTGTAATTTTTTTTTAAAATTTTTTCTTTCAATCTCTTATTATTTTTTGGTCACTTCGATCTTAAAAGAAAAAGTAAAGAAATAGTAAAATCGAAGATCTACTTATTAGGTAAGTTAAGAAATTTACAACTTAAATTTTTTTTCCATACATTTAGAATATATTTAACTTGTAAAGTTTCTTTTGTAAAGAAATATGAAATTATACAAATTTTTATTAACAATTTACAAAAATTTGAAAATATATCCACTTGATTTAATCATTATATGGTTCATTTTTAATTTTTTTGTACGGATTTAGTATTTTGTGTGAGATTTAAGATATTCTTAACTTTGAAAATTCTATTATTAGATTTAGAAATATAAGAATTCTGATAAAATCGAAAACTAAATAGAAGCAATTGATATTTAAATTTGTTTAATGTATATGCCATATGATGTAGTGTTAATTTTTATAAATAAATTGCACAAGTTTTCTTATTTAAATTTTAGAAAAATTAATTTTCTTGGATGAACTTGCAAATTTTTCATAAAAATTTTAAAAAAATTAATTTTTTTCGGATTTATATTTTATAATTTTTAAAATTCTAAAAAATAAAAGATAAATATAAAAAAGTAAGAGTTAATCAAATTTTATTATTGCTTAATTTATTCATAGTATGGTTTATTATTAAATTTTCATGGATATTTTATATATTTTTTAAAATTTTTAGAAAAAATAAATTTCTTTAATTTGTCATAAATATTTTATAAAAATTTGAAAATGAAAAAAAAACTATCAGTGCACTTGGGGTCTCATTCTAGTTTAGTCTAGTCATCATATGATCCTTCATTGAATCAATACGAATGGATTTTATAAATTTTTATAAAAATTTAAAGAAAAAATAATTTTCTCTATGAGCTGTAGTTGTATTTAACTTCACTTGTAAAGAATATTACTACTATATTAAGCTACTAACTAATAAGTTAGTAAATTATTATTGATATTAGATCAAGACAAATCAATACATAGCCAAAATTTATAAATATTATACTAAAATTTTTAAAATAACATTTTAAAGGCTTATTGGACAGAAAAAACTAAATAAGATCGTACCAAAGCGTGCCACTAGAAGGTTGTGCGTGCTCGTCGGCACGCAAGCGTGCCTGTGCCGTATCGTGCCAGGCAACGGCTGGCACACCCTGGTGCCACGATACTTTAATCCTTGCTTATTATGTATCTTTATCAAACCTTTTAAACTTCATTGAGAAAATTGTTTACTAATTTAAAGAAAAGAGGTTTTTGAGCCGTGCCATCGGTACGAGAGTTGTATCATGCCGATATCTTATTGACACGATACGGCCCGTGCCGATGGGCACTTAAATTCTTAATTTGACTAAATCTTTCAAAATAACATTATAAGAATTTATTGGGATAAAAAAATTAAAATAAGGACATGCCAAAGTATGCTATTAGGAGGTCATGCGTAACCATCGGTACACAATCGTGTCGGCACGGCGGCCGTACCATGCCGGGTAACCATTGGCACACCCCTCTGCCACGGCATTTTAATCTTTGCCTTTTAGACTACGTATGCTCTCGATATCATTGTGCCCTTGATATTCTTTACTGCTGCAATTGTATGTTGTCTTACTCTTCTCAATCCTATTGTTCTCTGTTTCTTGATATTTCAATTTCAATCCATTTACTGGTAATTGATCATTAGTGGAATGGAATTTAATTTGATGCATGAGGATTTCCAACAGGATATTGTCTTTTGATGCAAGTTCTTTCTTAGTACACTCCTATGTCTAGTATTTTATCTTCTAACAGTAGGAAGCTTCCTCATCAATTGGCAGACTACGGGCTTTAGTAGGATGGATAAAAAACCAAGATATTTTTAAGATGATCTCCTGTACTTAATGGGCTAAACAATGAATACATTGTTTGGGATAACCATCTGTGCAACTACTTCTCATCTTTGAAAATTACATGTTAGTCTCATAATTAAACCTGCAGCCTGCTATAATCATGCATTTTTATAATTCAAACTTCCCTTTGATGCTTTTGTAAATTTATGTCGTATTTCTCATTCAAGAGTTGTACATAGAAGCCCTTAGTATTATCGAAATTTTCCATTTAGTTTCTCTAGCTAGAAGCTGCATAGAGTTGATTTGGTTTTTGCTGTCTACAGAGAATCAGCATGTTGTATGGGTTTGTACCAAATACCTTGCCTGTGTAGTGTTATGAACATTCTAAGAAAATTGCCATCTACCTATCATTATTCTAGGCTCTACGTAATTTATGAAGCCTGGATCTGTCCATATGGATCTTGGAAAAGCAAAATTATTGCTTTAGTTGGTATATGACATTGATATTTCCAACATTTGCAGCGTAGTTGTGGATCCTGCTAATATTAGCAATGGGTTGCACTATCATGAGATCTATGGCGTGGATTGCAAAGCTCCGTGGCGTGGTCCTCTTTTCTGTGTACCAATCACTATTGTCAAGCCTCTTACCTTGATTGGGCGGCCGCCAATATTTTCATTCGCAAATCTCTCTTTCCGACCTGGTAATAATGCTTTTACGTCAATATTTTATGCAAACATAAATATGATTAAGTGATTGCTGCAGTCAGAATAAAAAATGGTAGGTTTGCTTTTCACATAATGTTGTCATTGGATTCATATCCAAGATACATACTGTTGTTGCTAATCTAGAGCTGTGCCAGTATATTAGGCATAGATGCTTCAATGCGCAAAATGTTGTTCGTGTGCTTCACTTAGATTTGGATAGTTATTGGCTATCAGTAATTGTCATCCATACAACTTCTATGCAAGGATTTGAGTATTCGTCGGCACAGTCTGTATCCACCGTGCCGTATCGTGCCAATAAGATACCGGTACGATACAACCCTCATGCCAATGACACAGTTGAAAATCTTCTTTCTTAAATTATTAAGTAATTTTCTTAATAAAGTTCAAAAGATTTCATAAAGATACATAATAAGTTATTAAAAAATTTTGTTGCCAAAGAAAATAAATATTTCATACCATTATGTGTCGGCACACATGTATTTTTTGTGACCGAAACTCATCGGCACCGCTCGGCACGCGCCGTACCGTATCGTGCCGGCAAGTTTTCGGCACGACCCCGTGCCATGACACTTAAATCCTTGCTTCTATGGTAACTTAATTGTTCTTGATAAGAACCTTCAGTTCTTCTTCTTAAATGTATTCTTCCTATTTTATTTTGCTCGTTAGTGTTACATGCTTTTTCTTTTTTGCATGAGAATGTGTACCCATGCTCATTAGTGTGACCATTGTGTTTTGCATGCGTATGGATTCTTACATTTCTCCATAATGTTATTAACAGGCGATATTGAAAGGAGGTTTATAGATGTGCCGCTTGGAGCTACGTGGGCAGAGGCCACGATGCGAACTTCAGGGTTTGATACGGCCCGGAGGTTCTTCATTGATACTGTTCAGGTCCAGAACATCATCCGGCATGTAGAGAAATGATCAAATGATATGCTTCTATTGCCTCTGATTTTATTTTGGCATCCTAATTAATATGTGAAATTGTGCAAGTACCCCTGCAAAGCTTCTATTTCTGTGCATATCCCTATATAACTTGTTTTTATCTCATAGTATTGCCTCTTCCGGGGGTATACATGCAAAAACCTCTCTTATATGGATCTTGCTGGGGCACACCTGCAAATGAGCAAGGTTTTTTTAGTAGGCATGTAAAATCAACTTCATAGGGGTTTTTTGTGCAACTTTGCATATTGCGAAGGGTATATTATGCAAAAAAAAAAAAGAAAAAAGAAAAAAAATTGGTATCCTTCCTTTTTATAACTGCATGCTTTTACATTCTGCTTAACAGATCTGTCCGTTGGAGCGGCCTATTAAGTGGGAGGCAGTTGTCACGTTTCCTTCTCCTTCTCTTAGAAGTTTTACTTTTGCCGTCAAAGGTGGTTTGACGATGGAGTTGGCTATAGCTCAGTTCTGGTCTAGTGGCATAGGTAGTGATGAAGCTACCCTTGTTGATTTTGAGGTACTTCAGTTTGTGGGAATAGTTCAATTATTATCAATCACATATCATCTTCAATAATTTAGATATTTCATGTCTTATCTATCACAATTCATATTTAGTTATTGTTTTCACATGGTTGCTGGTTGTGCATTATTATTTGTTTCTTTGCCCTTCTATTTGATTTGACTACATGGAGTATTTCAAGCTTGTCTTTTATTGGAGTTTCACTGTTTTATGTAGGAGGTTATGGTTTAGGCATGTTGACATTGATCATTTATCTAGGTAGTTTATTATTTTAAGTGAAATTTGACAGCTTATTTACAAATTAGAATAAAGGAAAGTAAGATTTCAATTGTCAACAAGGAACTTGGTTTCAACATCCATACGCAGCATCCTTAACTTAAGAACACTCTTTGTTTCTTTCTTGTGCCCTTAAAATGAGGGATATATAAAGAGGAAGTAATATGCTTCTTGAACTATTCTCTATTTGCAATACGATTGTTGTGGTGCAAGCTTATGGTTTTTCTAGTCTCTCACTTATTTTGGCTTTATAGCTGGAGACACCATATTTTGTTTATAGATGCATAGATGAAAATTCTTTTGCAGCTTTCCGAATTCACATGAAGATTCAGAGTTCCCATGATGGAAATACAGATATTCATGCATCAACTATTTTTTAATTTTTTATACATGATTTTTTTTATACCTTTTCTGGTCCCTATTTCCTAATTTCCTTCTCATCATAACTCAAGGATTGTTGTACCACCGGCACAAGGTGTGCTGGTGTGCCACTGGCTTAGCACGCTAGCTTACCTTGACAAAGACTACCCTATTTCATATGTCGCCACGGGTGCCACGTAGGAATGTCAACTGGTTGGTATGGAGTGGGTTTTCAAAAACCTGAACCCGAACCCGACTACCAAACCCGAACCCGATTAAAAACCCAAAACCCGAACCCGAAAACCCCGAACCCGAAACAATTATTTCTCTTTACCATATTTCAAAACATATTACATTAAATCTAAATTTTTAAAATACAAATTCAAATTTAGCATCAAATATTTACATATATTATATAATATAAAATTAATTTGGTTTTGGGTCGGATTTGGGTTGTGGTTGGATAAAGACAATCCATACCCGAATCCAAATCCGTTGGGTTTTCATTTTTTATATCCGTATTTGAAACTTTATTATTTTAGCATCGGGTAAATCCGCTTTACCTGGGTTCGGATAAAATTTTGGGTATCCATACCCATTGACATCCCTAGTGTCACGAGCTTGTCGGCATGAGCAGCATGGGCAGCATGTGCTGACTCAGCTAGACCATGTTGACTGGGATGGAAATTATTGTTATAACAAACTCTCTTCATTGGATTTCCATATGAACTAAGATTTGCTATGCGGGCCTAATAGAGGAAAGGATTAAGGATATCAACTGCTATGTAGCACGGACACTTCTATAAGCCTCGCGTGTCCGTGTCGGACTCGTGTCCGATGTGGACACTTTTTGGACGCGCGTTCAATACCGATTCATAGCGCATACAATTAAAAAAGTATATATATTATTATTATTATTATTATTTTTTATGCATATATAATGTAAGATGATAAATATATTAGCTTTTTGGTAAGTACATACAAATATTTTTTGAACAATATAAATAAATTATGTATGGTTGAGAATTTTTTTTCTTAAAATATATGAACTACCAGTGAAAAATTTTATAAACTTTTATTCGTATGAGAAATATAACAATATTTTACCAAAATTTATATTTTATATATAATAAATATATAGTATTATATTAATAATATTATATTTTGTTATATGTGTTCTGTCGAAGTTGCCGAGTCGCCGTGTCCGAGTCGTGTCGTGTCCCGTGTCTTGTGTCCGTGTCCATGACGCTTAGAATCAATTGTGTAGTTATCTTGTAACTGAAGCTAGACCAGGGTTTCAAGTGCCGCCTGTGCCGCTGCGGCACGAGCGGCACGTACCGTGCCCCCAATATGGGGGCACGGTACAGGGGGGGTGCCACAGCACCCCCCTGTGCCGCGATACCCGCGAGGGTATCACGCGAGACAGCGCGTTACTCTTGTGGGTATCGCGCGGCACGGGCGACACGTTCCGCCCGTGCCGTTTTTCTTTTTTCCTTTTTTTTTGTTTTTTTTTTTTTTATGCCGCCCCATCCATCCTCTCTCTCTCTCTCTCTCTCTCTCTCTCTCTCTCTCTCAAAGTAGTTTTGATTGTTTTTTTTTTTATTGAGTTTTTTTTTTTTTTGAAGATTTATTTTTTTATTTATTTGGTGGGTTTTGTGTCTCTTATCTTTTTCTCTTTTTTTTGGTAGATTTTTTTTTTTTGATAAGTCCTTATGTCTTTCATTCGATTTTTTTTTTTTTGTGATTTTTTTTTTTTTGGGGATTGGCCTTTGTATCCCCACGTAGTTTTTTTTATTTGAATATTTTTAATTTGTAAAGTTTTTTTTAAAAAAATATATAAAATTAGATAATTTTTTATTTGTTGTTTATAAAAAGTTGAAATAGATATACTTGATTTAATTATTATATAGTTAAATTTTTAATTATTTTGGATAGATCTAGTATTTTATATAAGATTTGCAATAAAAATAATTTTTACTTTAAATATTTTGTTTTTTAATTTAAAAAATTAAAAATACTAATAAAATTAAAAGTTAAATTAAATCAATTGATACTTAAATTTGTTTAATTTATTTGTCATATAATTTATTGCTCATGTTGTTCTTTTTCAGTATGTTGTTCTTTTTCTAACTTTCTTAAATAAATTTTACTAGTAAATTTTATTATTATATTTTAATTTCTATTCTCTATGAGGTATAATTTTTTTTTTACATTTAAAAAAACTTACCACTATATTAATTGATTAGTATAGTAAGCTATATATAGTCAATATTCATAATTATTTGACTAAATCTTTCAAAATAACATTATGAAAGTTTATTAGGAACAAAAAAAATTATAAAAAAAACGTGCCAGAGCGTGCCACTGTGAGGTCATGCGTATCCATCGGCACCCAAGCGTGCCACGTGTCGGCACGGAAGCGTGCCGGTACCGTACCGTGCCAGGCGGACAACGGCACGCCCCCGTGCCACGGCACTTTATTCCTTGAGCTAGACCATTATCTAGTTTCATTGCTTTGAAGTATACATGTAATTAAGAAAACATAGTATTTTGGGAAATCTTAGACTGAACTTGGTTCATTTTGACTGACTTTCTAGATTGTCTTTCATGGAATAAGTACCAATCTAGAGGCAGTGGTACTTGACGGAAGTGAGTCACCAAGGCGACTAGTTGCTACATCACTCCTGGCATCTGAGAAACTTATGCCTATTGCTACTCTTAACCAGGTAGTAAGACTATTAAAATTTTATAGTCACCTTTTGCTAATGTGAATGAAAGGTATTCTTGCTATTGATCATGTATCTTCTCCTCATTGTGCAGATGAAGCTATCATATAAGCCTGTGGATTCTAAGCTTAGTTTGCTTCCTGGAAATCGTGATAAATTACCTTCTGGCAAGCAGATTATGGCGTTGACATTGATGTTGGTTCCTAATTTCTTTCCAAATTACTTCTACTCTGATTATCATTTTCGATCTCTAAATTCATGTGCTTTGTGTACTGTTTGCAGTTACAAGTTCAAGTTGGAGGAAGGGGCTGAAATAAAGCCTTGTGTCCCCCTACTAAATAACCGAATATATGATAATAAATTTGAATCTCAATTTTATATTCTCTCGGATTCTAATAAGGTCCTTTTCTTGACCATCTCTGGGTAAATATTCGTTCAGTTTGGTTATCATTCTTATGTGATTTATTGTCAGTTTGTCACTGATAGAATATATATCATGGATCAATACATTATCAGCAAGCTTTTTTTTTTTGAATTTTTCTTAAAAATGAACTTGATTTTCAGAGTATTATTATTATTCTATTTATGAATTAGTAATATTTTGAGCATTTGGTTGCACACGACCCAAATATTTAACATTGTTTCTGTTTTTTTGTTTCTGTAGGGCATACATCTACAATTTACATAACAATGAAATATGTATAAAGAGTTAATAACTTACTAATTGTCTAGTTGCTGTGGTTTTATAGTTTTCATATGGTTTAGTGAGGGAAGGTCCTATGGTTGTATTTAATTACCATATAAGTTGTTTTATAATATGCTGGGTGATTGGAACTTGTGAAATGACCGGAGTGTCCGTAACAATTTAGAACGACCAAATAATTATATTATTGATAAGTTGGAAGTTTCTCAAATTGAGGATTATAGTTGCCGGGAAAGATTTAACATGATTTATGTGTGAACCATCATACTTGCCTAACTGAAGGAATATCTGACAGTTGTTGATTGCTAACTTTCTTCTGATACTTTACAACTGGGGGCTGTATTGGCCGTTGATGCAAGACTAATTTTAGTTACTCATATGATATACTAGCCGTACCAATTGTTTCCTGTTTTTCAAGTTCCTATGTTTAAGATTATATCTCTAAGTTTCAATTTTAGGGTTTACTTTGACACAAACAGTGACTTGAAGTTGGAATCCTGGAGGATTTACTTCAATATTGAACCGGTACCTAATATATAATCAAAACTTGGGGCAAACCAGAAAGTCATACTTCTCAACGATAGGACTGTCAGGAATTGATCTTAAGTCTAATTACTCATACTTTACTAAGAATTTGTGTCATGTTTTAATGCCTTTGCTAAAGTCTTAGTATAGTACGATAGTCATTCTTTGTGCAAACTTTATGCAAATGACGGTAGTTTTCTAACGGTTCTGTTGCAATTTCATTTCCATAGGAAGCTAATTTTCCTTTTTTTCTTTTTCTTTCAAAGCGCGTTTATTCAACAGGTGATGTCTACCCTGATTATGTAAATGTTCCTAAGGGTGATTACACATTACAGCTATATATAAGGTATTATTTTTTGCAACAAATGTTTCAGCTGTATGATATGCGGTTCTTCTGTGGAGATCTTTCCTTCATATTATGGATATTTTACTCTGTTATCAAACTCTCTTTCATGTGGAAGCATCATCCTCAAATGCAAGCTAATCGTAGTCTGAGTCCATCATCCTGCAGGCTTAAAGCTGCATATTTCGTAAACTAAAGCATCATTAGCCGTTTTGAAATTTCTATTAGATGCTCATTAAACTAAAGCAATTTTCATGTTTAGAGAAGCTTAATACTTCTATTTATGGCTTGTAGTTTCAGTGAAAAATTTAAAACTGTAACCTGCCTTGTACTGCCAGTTGAAACCAATCCCAGAACAGATCATTTTGCTTTTAACAAAGAAATTTGCTCACTAATTAGTGGATTTGAAATATTCATCCATTATTTCTCTGTAATTTTAAATTTCTTTTTTGGATCTAGTGAAATAGTCTCTCTTAACTAATGTACAATTTTACCAATTCTGATTGTTTGAATGTATAACCAATTCAGTTAAACATTTCACAAAACAGTCCAAAGCTTTTTTTTTTTTTTTTTTGAAAAAATAAATTTGAAAAAAGTTTGAAATTGAGTTATGCTATTTTAATTATTCATCCCCTGTCTGCAGGCACGAAAATATTCATTTCTTGGAGAAAATGAAGCAATTAGCTTTATTTATTGAAAGGAAGTTAGAGAAAAAGGTGAGGCTATTAATAGGACATTCTATTCTATTTTATTCCACAATATTATGCACGACCATGCACTTTTATTACCATTGAAAAACAATAATTTAACAGATCTCATGGTAAATTGTAAATGCAGGACCACATTCAGTTGAGCTTTTTCTCTCAACCTGATGGTCCCATAATAGGAGATGGCGTCTTCAAGTCCTCAGTTTTAGTTCCTGGGTACAGTGTACTTCTAGTAGTTTATTTTCATTGACTATCTTGTGACCTACTCTGAACTTCTCTGTCTTGTCAGTCTGCCGGAAGCATTTTATGTTGGCCCACCATTGAAAGAAAAACTTCCAAAGGTACTTTTATTTGTTTCCAATTGGATCAAAGTTATCTATTATCTTATTGGTTTCTGGTTTGTTATTCGTGATAAATGTACTATTTTGCAGAATGTTCTACCTGGAGCGGTGTTGCTTGGATCAATATCATATGGTACAGTAACACTGAACGATAAGAATGGCAATCAAAACAACCAACAATCTCCAGCATCTTATCATATTTCTTATCTTATCCCACCATCCAAGGTTAGAATGCTTGTGTATCGCATGGCTTTTTTTTTTTTTTGTCTTTCCTCCCATTAAAATTTTTTCTCCCTGTTGCTGCCTCCAAGTTTTCCAGCTGGTTGTGATAGTATGTTGACATTTATAATCATGAGGCTATACGAGTTGCAAATGAACTGGCCTAAGTTAGTATGTTGTCTGATTTAATCCAAGTCAAAAGCTCCATTTCTAGCTACATTTCTGTAAACTGCTCTGCATTTTGCAAGTATACCAACTTTCCCTCAAAAAAGTAAAGCAAATAAAAAATATTAAATGCTGAGAGGTACAGTTATTTGTTATCAGAGGACCAAAGAGAGTGAGGAGCATTTTACAAAGAAACAGCTATTTCTAGCCTGGAATTTTTGTTTTCACTTGAATACCGGCTTCCTTTTCCCATTATACCATATTTGATTCTCAAAACCATTATTTTTAAGACGTTCGCATTAGTTGATGGATCTTTCGACTTAGTTTTATGAGTTAATTTGCTTATGCTGGTTTGCTACTATAGTTGTTGATCGTCCTCGGAATATTTCATGTGTATGTTCTTTTTCTGCTGTGGATTCCTTTTAGTACTTAGAGTTATGGTTTATAATTGGTGTCATTCTTAGATTGCTAATTTGTTTTGGTCTATCCTCATGTTGTTCTTGAATATTTATATAGAATAGACTGTACCAAAATAGAGCAT
Organism: Tillandsia leiboldiana; assembly: GCA_029204045.2. Taxonomy (NCBI): domain Eukaryota; kingdom Viridiplantae; phylum Streptophyta; class Magnoliopsida; order Poales; family Bromeliaceae; genus Tillandsia; species Tillandsia leiboldiana. The sequence continues at coordinate 17,426,451 of CM055078.1, forward strand.
GTATCCAGTGAAACTATATGCAATCTCATCTAACAGTTTTAAACTATATTCATGCGTTGTACAGGCTGATGATGATAAAGGAAAGGGCACATCCGCTTGCACCAAGAGTGCTTCTGAGCGTCTAGAGGAAGAGGTACTCAACTTACCATGTATACATTATGGGTTATATTTTATTGTAAGGATTTAGGCGTCCATCGGCATAGGCTATATCCACCGTATTGTATCGTGCAAACAAGATGTCGGCACGATACAACTCCTATGATGATGGCACAACTCTAAACCCTTTATTTTTTAAATTTGTAAAGTAATTTTCTCAATAAAGTTCAAAAGATTTGATAAAAATTCATAATTAGCAATTATAGTATTTTGTTGCTAAATAAAATAAATATTTCATATCATTATGTATTGGTGTACATGTATTTTTTGTGACCAGCACACATCGGCATGGCCTGGCACGTATGGTGCCGTACCGTGCCGGCAAGTTTTCCGCATGACCCCGTACCACGGCACTTAAATCCTTGTTTTGTTGTACAAGATTTTAGTTGTCCTCATCCTGGATTGCCTTTTTTTTTTTTGTTATGTGCATCCCTATGCTTGCATCATTAAATTGGAAACCATGAGTAAGTTGCTTTAATCTTATTGTAGAAAACGTGCTAGTAGTGGTCTATGAAGGTCATTAGAGCATGTGTGAGCTTTTGGTTTGTTATTAAGTGGTGGCCATGTACATGGAAAAGACCCGCATCCCACTAGCATAAGCTTTTGGTCTTGTGTGAACTCACCTTGCTTATTGAGCTAGGCCTTAACTGTGGCTACTACCTAAAGTCAGCTGGAGTCATTATACCTCTTAATATTCTTTTGCTATGCCAATTAACTAGAAATGTTTAAGGTAGGCTTGCCACCATGTTAAAGCTTAGCTTATGTTGCTCAAACAGGTGCGGGACACTAAGATTAAATTTCTTTCGAGCCTGAAACGAGATACTGAAAAAGAGAAATCAGTCTGGAAGGAACTTACTGATGCTCTTAAGGTATTGATTCTTTCAGCTAGATGTTCTTTATGTTTCTGTTAATTCTTGTTTCATGTTATTTACAGTTGAAAGAGCATGGATATAAATTGAAGTACTATATGATATAAGGTAACTAAAATCTGGTTGTAGTCTCTTCACCATCACGAGTGTGAAATATTTTGTAGTCTAAAGAATATTCATATAATCCATGTTGCTAGCCATCCATGTTGTTTCTTTTTTATAGTTCTTTTAGCCTTACTTTATCTCCTGTTGGCAGAGTCTGTTGTTGGACTTCTCCTTACTGGACATTTTATGCTGGCTTTTTAGTTGTTGCTGATGTTCTGTGGTGGTCGGAGTTGTGAATTTTTATTTAATTATTTTTTTCATTCTTTTGATCTGCAAAATGGTCCGTTGTTCTTGTTAGGTTAGGTCTCATCATTCCTAGGTTTTGCTGTTGGATTCTTGCACTTTAAGCAGTGTTTATGCCATATTTTCAGAGTGAAGATGAATTTTCGGCATAATTAAGGGTGTGTTTGGTTTGATGTAAAAGTAGGTTGAAATTTATTTTTCGGTCCGAAAATAGTTTGTTGATTGTTTGGTTTGATGTAAAAAATTTTTCGTGGAAAACATTTTTACTTATTTGGATGAAAATCTCTCTTTTCGTTTCCCGCAAGTGAGCGGCGGAAAACGAAAACAATGGCAGCAAAGCATCGGGGCTCACCACAATGCTCTTACACGGTCCACGAGCTGAGAGTGGCCTCGTGGACCTCATAAGAGAGGGGTCCATGGTGGACCTCTCATATATATATATATATATATAGAGAGAGAGAGAGAGAGAGAGAGAGAGAGAGAGAGAGAGAGAGAGAGAGAGAGAGAGAGAGAGAGAGGGCTAGGCTCCTATACTATCGATAGTATTGGAGCTCCGGTACTATAATCTCATTTTCGATCTTAGGGTATTCAAATCAACGATCCACACCGTTAAATATGCTTTAGGGTTTATGAAGTTCTTAAGAATAAAATTTTAATTCTTTTCGACATAGTCTACTTAGTAAATAAATCATGTCAAAATGAACTGTGAAAATTAAATAATCTTTAAAATTTGAAGATAGAATTTTTGAATTCAAAATCAAGGATGCTGATTTTGATTTAAATAGTTTAAAGTATTTTCTATCAAAATTTGAATAAATTTAGATTCTTCTACACCGTTAAACTACAAACTCGCCATAGTAGCTATTGGAAATTAACAATTTTATAATTGATTTCATCATAAAGTAAACTATGTCGAAAAAATATATATTTTTTTGTCTAAAAACTTTAAATACCTTAGATCATTTTTAACGGAGCGGATCGTTGATTTGAACACCCTAAGATTGAAAATGAGACTATAGTACCGGAGCTCCGGTACTATCGATAGTATAGGAGCCTAGCTCTCTCTCTCTCTCTCTCTCTCTCTCTCTCTCTATATATATATATATATATATATATATATATATATATATATATATAATTTTATTTTATAAATATATATTTATTTTTATATAAAATATTTTATTTTTATATAGAGATATTATTTTATTTATAAATATATAATTATTTATTATAAATCCTTAAATATATAACTAGCATTTATTATATTACATATTTATTATATGATATAATTTTGAATATATTTAATTTATAAATTATAATAATAATATATATAGTATAGTAATTGATCTATATCAATAATATATAATAAAAAATATATAAAATATTTTTTCATCTATATTTTTTTTCCTGCAAACCAAACAAATATAGATGGAAAACTAATTTTCTTTTCCAACAAACTAAACACTAAAGTGCGTAAAACTCTTTTTCCTCCGAATTTTTTTTTTCATTAAAAATTATTTTTCATAGTTTTACGTGGAACCAAACACACCCTAAGGTTTTTAGTTGCTTATGATAATGATACAGCATGCTAGATTGGGCTTTTTTACAATTGCTGCTTGTTTTTATTTCTTGCCTTTTTTTGCCTCAGCTAAATAGTGTATTGATTTTTTCGTGATGCTTTCTAAAACAACAACTGAACCTCTTTTCTGTGTGATTAGTATATCTGTTGCTGATGACTATTGGACTTGTGACAACCACTTAAACAAGTTTGTTGTGAACCCATTGATAACTTCTCTATTTTCCTTTATTTTTTGGTTTCATTGCGTAAATGCTGGGTTGTCTGCATCCAAATTTAGTGGATATCTACTTGGTTAGAGTTACCATTTTTGTTATGTTTACAAATGATAGGGAAGGGAAGTAAGGTAAAGTAAGCGGAGAAGTGGAGATTGATTTTGAAACCCATTGTCATCATTTCATAACCTGCACAAAGAAGAATTACCTTATGAAGTTATAAGAAAATTTGTCCTTATTTACATTTTTATTCAGTAATATCAATCAGATAAATAACTTTTCATTCTAACTGTGCAGTCACAGTATCCAAAGTATACACCTTTGCTTGCAAAAATTTTGGAGTCCTTGCTTTCAGGAGCTGCTAATGAGGACAAGTTTAGCCATAGTGAAGAGGCAAGCATATTTGCATTTTGATATTCTAATGGTTAAAACTAATTCATTCTGTTCTTGTAATTTTTTTTCCTTTCGGAGCTTCCTTTTTTCAGATAATTACTGCAGCTAATGAGATTATAGATAGTATTGATCGAGAAGAGTTAGCAAAGTATTTTTCTCTTAAGCCAGATCCTGATGAGGAAGAGGCTGAGGTGAATATTCTCTTCTCCATTTCTTTTATATTGTCGTCATTTTAACAATACTAACTGATAAGTGTCTGGAATAAAGCTATGAGCTTGTTTTGTATTCGGAGTATACCATGGGTTCATGTGCTGCTCATGCGTAGCCATGCTGAGTAGTGCTCATGGATTATGGGGATGATACTTCTCTCATAGTAAGTGAGCCAAAGTAATGTGACATAGGGGATGTTCCACTTTGCACAGCTTGATTCCTAGGTGGTGCCATTGAACGTCTCAGGGATGTGCTGTTGTGGTTATTTTCCCGTTTTCTTTTTCCCTTATTTTCACTATCCCTCTCATTTTTTTCACACTTCTATCTTTTCTTTTTGGTAAATGCTAACTGTACACCCAATTTTGGGTGTATATCTTACACTTCACCCATCCTAGGATGGGGTGAATTCCACCCATCACTTCGAAGTGATGGGTGGAGAAGTTCCCACCCTTGGATGGGTGGGGTGTAGGATCTACACCCAATTTCGGGTGTAGAGGTAGCATAGCTCTTTCTTTTTTTTCTTGTGGAGTCTTACAATTTTTCATTGGAAATGTAAGAATTAGTGATTTTCTCTGAGTTTTCCTTCATTTTTTTGAATATAAAGATAGGAGATGAAAATCGTATATAAAAGGTAGATGATGGGTGACTCATACAATCCCTCAGTTAAGTTTTACAATCCCTCAGTTAAGTTTTTTGAAGAAATTTTAAATATTTTTGTAAAAAAATTAAGATTTAAGGAGTTATCCAAATTAATTTTATTTTTTTTAAAACCTATGAGTAAAATTTAGAATTTTGAGATCTACTAGAAGTCATCCCTCACAAGTCATGCTGATATATTTTAAATTTTTTTTAAAACCTAAGGTTTTGTTTGTTTCGGGAACAAGGTCTTATTCCAGGCTTGTTCCCCAAACGCGTTTGGTTATGGATGAGAACAACAGTTCTCGTCTTTCTGGAATAAGCTGGTATAAGGCTGGAACTACTGTTCCAGCCTTTTTCTGGAACAAGACTTGTTTCCATTTGAGAATAAGCTTAATTAAAGTAAATATAATTTTAATTATTGTATTTACTCTTTAATTAATTTAATATTTTAACTAATCTAATTAGTTTATTAAGTAATTATTTAAGTATTTAGATAATTAACTAATTAAATATTAAATTATTAAATTATTGTAGTTAATTAAATTATTTATTATTAATAATATTCATTATTGTTAATTATTTTATCAATTAACTGAGAATAAGCGAGAATAAGCTTAATTAAAGTAAATATAATTTTAATTATTGTATTATCTCTTTGATTAATTTAATATTTTAACTAATCTAATTATTTTATTAACTAATTATTTAAGTATTTAGATAATTAACTAATTAAATTATTAAAGTATTTGTAGTTAATTAAATTATTAATTATTAATAATACTTATTATTGTTAATTATTTTATCAATTAATTGAGAATAAGTTTAATTAAAATAAATATAATTTTAATTATTGTATTAACTCTTTAATTAATCTAATATTTTTACTAATTTAATTATTTTATTAACTAATTATCTATCTATTAGATAATTAACTTATTAATTTATTAAATTATTTGTAATTAATTGAATTATTTATTAATAATACTCATTATTGTTAATTATTTTATCAATTAATATTCAGGATTATCTAACAATAGTTAATTAAATAAGTTAAATTATTATTTAATTAATATTTTATATTAATTATTTAGATAAAATATTATTATTTTAAAATTATAATTACTCTTATTCTCACTATTTCAATCTAACTATCCAAACACTATTTTTCTTATTCTTAGGAATAACTCAATTTTCATCCAAACGTAAAATTGGTTTTGTTCCTGTTTGTTCATGAACTTATACCTATCCCTGGAATAAGCAGTTATAGCTTATATCTGAATCAAACGTAGCCTAAGAGTAAATGTTATAAAAATTTTGAGATTTACTAGATGTCATCCCTCACGAGCCATGCCATTATAAACCATTATATGATAATTTACAGTTGGCCATATATCTTCTTACATTCTTTTGCACTGTTACTCGTAACTAGAAAGTCAAGAAGGAAATGGAAGCAACACGGGACCAATTGGCCGAAGCCTTATACCAGAAGGGGTTGGCGCTTGCGGACATTGAATCATGCAAGGTAAACTGGCTTCCTACTCATAATAATCTGGACAGACTATGTCGATTTATCCCTAATCTGCCGCTAATTTAAGAGCATTTGATATTGCATTATGGTCGGTCCTGTAACTTTTAGCTTGCTGGTCTAAGCAATTGACTGTTTCGAGTTCAGGATTTCACATTGAGAAATCATTAAGAATTTTTTTCTTCCTCGATGAGATAAAAAGTGAGAAGCATATTATGAAGGTTGATGGTGAGAAGTGCTATTGGGGTTGTTGTTATCAGTAGTTCTGGATTTTTGTTTTGGCTTTAGAAAAATATCTTTCCATTTGAGGGTGAAGTATTAGTTAGCATAGAATCTTAGATTTTGGGCAGTATGGAGATAACTATGTTCTGTATCTTTCAGCTCTTCTTTTATCTTGGATGTACTTTCAACTGTCTATAAGTTAGTCCTTTCTTATTGCAGCTTGATCAGCAAGCAAAGAAATCTGACGAAGATCTCGGGCAAGCTGTTTCTCTTAGCAAGGCAGGTGATCAGTCGGATATTTTTGAAGAGAACTACAAAGAGTTGAAAAAATGGGTGGATGTTAAGTCTTCAAAATATGCCATGCTCGTGGTGGTGCATGAAAAACTATGTGGAAGACTTGGAACAGCATTAAAGGCATGTTCTTCTTCTCACTCTAAGAATGGTTTTCTCTTTGTTTTCCCTTTCAGTATCTATTTGAATTTTCTTTTACCAAATGTACAGGTTTTCTAAGAATAAGATCATCCGGAATATGTTCGTCTGCCCACTAACATTACTTCAGTAGAATATTTTCATCGTTTATATGCTGTTGATGACATCCTGGGATAAATTTGATGTTTCACGAAGGGACCAGATGTTATAAATGTAATGTGTTTTCATGATGGCAGGTACTAAATGATATGATTGAAGATGAGTCTGAGCCACCAAAGAAGAAGCTCTATGATCTCAGGATCCAACTGCTTGATGAAATCGAGTGGGCTCATGTAGCCTCCTACGAAAAGCAGTGGATGCATGTGCGCTTTCCTTCTTGCTTGCCTCTGTTCTAATTCCATCTCAGTAATTTCCAATATGTGTTTAGTGTATACCAAAATTATTTATTCAGTCAGTATAGACTAGTAAGAATTTATGTAGTCAATATAGACTATAAATAATTAATATTAGGCATTATAGACTAAAATTGTTGTTCAGTTTATTTAGGACTACTACTGACATTTATTGAGTGAGGCTTAGCCTCTGTTTGGCCACGCGGTCGCATGCATGTTTGCGGCACGTGACCGCACTAAATGGAGGAAAATCGGGTTGCTCCGATTTTGGAGCTTTCCCGAAAAGCCTTGCGGTGCGGCCTGCTCATGGGCCACACTGCAGGGCCAAACCGGCCCTTTGTCGGATTGCCAAGTGATATATTTCTGTTCATTCATGAGCCGAAACATTTGGAAAATGTTTTGTAGGATTTACTGTTAAATTGGAACACTGATGTCGCTGTCAAATTTTCACTGCAAATTGCTCTTTATGCACTCCCCGAATATCTTAAGTATGCACCGACAACTTTCGCTCATACCTTTTTCATGTTTGTTGGCCTGAGTACGTAGACAAGCGGTTTCTATTTTATAGGTGCATATGTTGTTTGTTTGTTTGGTTTTTTTTTTGAGATAACGATAGCATGTTAACCACTTTATTTATTTTTTAAAAAATAAATTTAGCTGAAAATATCAACAAGCTAGATTTTGAATTAGAAGAACTTTCCACTTATGTTAGTGACTGTGGTTGTGCGCTACATATTGTTATGAGTACACATGGTGTTGCATTTTATGCTCCTATCTGTTAGGATTTGATTAGATTTGTAATTAAATTTTAATTGAATTAGAATTAATATTTAAATTTATTAGAGATAAATTAATTTGAATTTAAATATTAATTAGAGTATAATTTTAATTTAATTCGATTTGGGTATATATATATGAATGAGTATGGATGAGATTTTTGATATGAGCTGTATTTTAAAAAAAGTCATACAGAAAAAGTGAAGTCTTTTGGATTTATAGAAGACGAGAGAAGTCTTCTAGGGGCTTATAGAAGATGAGAAGGATAAGAGAGATTTAATAAGAGGGTTCGAATTGAAGCTACTCTATTGTAGAAGATGAGTCGGTGTAATTCTTCTCTTGGTTGATGAATCTTATGTCACCTGTATTTTTCTGCTTTGGTTTTACTTTTTTTTGTGGCTATGTCGGTTTTGGTTTCTATTAAGGGAATTCGTGGTTGTGTCGACTTCAGTTTTTATCGAGGGGATGTGTTTATGGTAAAAATCTATTTTCGTTGTGAAATCCCAACAACCCATACATTGAGCAAGTTGCGGATTCACAAAATCTGGTATCGGGGCGAGTATCAGATTCCAAATAATTGGTTTGGGAGCTAAAGGTTATCGATCTTCTGTAAAGATCGATGGAGATGGCCACGAAGTTCGAAATCGAGAAGTTCGACTGCAAGAACAATTTTGGCTTGTAGCAGATTAAAGTTCGAGTCGTTTTGGTACAATAGGATTTGGACTAAACGTTGAACGGGAAAGAAACAAAATCGGCGGAGATTACGGATACGACATGGGAGAAGATTGAACGGAAAGCGTTGAGTACGCTTCATCTATTATTAGCAAATGATTATCTTTTCACCATAGCCAATGAGTCAACAAAAGCGAAGTTAGAGAAGAAATTGGAAGATCTGTACATGACAAAATCTCTAACGAATAGATTGTATCTGAAGCAGCGATTATTCACACTGCGGATGCAAGAAGCGGCTAGCTACATGAGCGGAACGAGTTCAATTAGGTGGTGATCCAGTTAATCAGTATCAGAACTAATCTGAATGATGAGGATAATGCACTTATTTTACTTTTTTTGTTACCCGCGACATATGAGCATCTGGTGACCACATTGTTTTATGGTAAGGAGATTGTAAGCGTGGAGGCAGTCACGGCGGCGCTTTTTTCAAATGAGATGCAAAAGATGACTTAGGAGATCAGCATGCAGAGTCGTGATACAGTTTTGAAAATATTGGCGATCGGAAGTAGACAAAAGAAGCCACTATTCGATGTGGAGTGCTTCTATTGTCATAGGAAAGGTCATATTAAGCGCAATTGTCATAAGCTTAAAGATGATCTGAACGAGCTAAAACGGCAGAAGGAAAAAACTGTCGCAGATCAGGACAAAGAGACGTCAGCGATGGTGCAGGCAGTAAAATCAAAGATGATCGATTTCGATATGCTATATGCGGCGATCGGTAATACTAAAATTTTGGATGATGTATGTGTGCTCGATTCGGCATTTTCCTTTCACGTTTGCCCAGAAAAGGAGTCTTTTGCTATCTATATGGGGAATGGAATGTTACAACCCAGACGATTCGCAGCCGCCTAGGATGAGACCTCTCTGAGGCTGGCTCGGCAGAGAGGATGATAGGTCCTCGCGCTGAGAGAATTTGGGCAATAAGGGAAAATTTGGGAAAGATTAAGAGAAGATAGTGAGGAGAAGTAGAGGTAGATAAAGAGATAGAGGAAGAGAATCGGGGAGGAAGCAATTGTAATTCCATATATGTCTTTTACATTTCTCCTTAACTATTTAAGCTATTACAATAGACAAGTGTAATAATAAATTGTTATGAGCTACTACTGTAGAGAAATGGGCCTCCTCCGGTCGACTGAGCCTTCCGGGCCTTGGGCGACTTGCAACCCTGTGCGGCCCATCACCGAACTCGAGTCGGGTTCGGAGTTCCAATCGCCCGACCCGTTTATGAAACTTATACTACCCTACTAGATCTACTCCCTCGATGTCTTCGCAGTTGCTTTCCACCCCAATCGTGCCCTAACTCCTTTCCCCTTTCTCGTTACATAGAACGACGTGCAAAGCTTTAGAAATCGGTACGGTGAAGATTCGGATACACGATGGGATCGTGAGGACGCTGACAGGTGTACGACACGTTCTTGGTTTGAAGCGAAATTTGATCTTGTTAAATGAGTTGAACTCGAAAAGTTGTAAAATTTCAGCTTGTTTGCGTGGCGAACAAGCGCGTGAATTTGTATGTTCTGAACGGAAGTATAGTCAAAACCGAAACAAAGTCAATTTGGGTTTCAAAAGTTCGCAGAGGTGCAGTCGTTTAAGATGAAGATGGAGTGATGGATACGGCAACACCGAGCGACAGAGACAAGCTTAAGGTGGAACTTGCGTAGTGAGCTCAGTGTAGCATTTAAATTTTACAAATCAAATTAAGGTAGAGATGGTTAAAATTAAGATTAGAGTATAATCTTAGTTTAAGTAGATTTGGATATACCATGACGAAACTCTATATATATATATAGAGCAATGCTACCTGTACACCCCGAAGGGGTGTACATCATACACCTCTACCATTTTAATGGTGGCGATACTTTTTACGGGTCACATCAAGTGACCCATCATCACACCCCCACCCTTAGATGGGTGGGGTGTATGATGTACACCCCGAAAGGGGTGTACACATAGCATTTTCCATATATATATATATATATATATATATATATATATATATATATATATATATATATATATATATATATATATGAGTACGGATGCGATTCTTGATATGAACCGTATTTTAAAGAAAGTCATATAAGAAAAGAGATTTTTTCTGAGTTAATAGGAAGACGAGAAAAGGATGAGAAAGATTCAGAAAAAGAACTTGTGAAACTACTTTAGTGTAGAAAAGTCGGTGTAATTTTTTTCATCGTGAAATTACTTTATTGTAAAAGAGTAATCGGTGTTGGTTAATAAATTTTATTTCATCCGTATTTTTTTGCTTTTAATTTTATTTTGTTTCTGTGGTTGTGTCTGTTACGATTTCTATTAAGGGGATGGATTTATGGTATAAATTTGATTGACTTTTTTGATGCAAAATTCCCACAATAACGTTGGATTTATGGTATAAATTTAATTTAATATATTTATTGTAAAATCTCAACAATAGTGTCTATTTAATGAATCATCTTAGTACTGTACTGATAAACGTTGCGTCTATTTTTTTTGTAGACCACTTTCGGCATAACTAACTCTACGGGCATTACTGTATGAACTTTAATATTCTACCTTTGGTCATTGACGTTATTAAGGATTTGACTCTACTGTTTCCGAGGGGAAGCAGGAATCTTGCACGAGGCCGTTCCATATGCTGCATATCCTACTTCAATTTTGCATATATTTCATTTGTGACCCCGTAAAGTCTAATCCAACACTAATCTGCTCTATAGAATTTTGGAAGCAATAATTATGCACGAATCCCATTTTGGAATAAATAATTCGTTAATGAAATATGGCGTTCATATGAGCTAGACAACTACCAAATTCCATCCTGCTTCCCCTCCTGTACAAACTCTCCTGAAGTCGGCAGCATTAAAAGAAAGTGTCAGTAAATTTCCGTAAGGAAAATGCTATGTGAAAACCCGTAAGTGGTGTACATCTTACATCCCCACCCATCTAAGGATGGGGGTGTGATGATGGGTCACTTGATGTGACCCGTAAAAAATATCGCCATCATTAAAATGGTGGAGATGTATAATGTACACCCCTTTAGGGTGTACATGTAGCATTGCTCTTTCCGTAAATTGCTGTGACAACTGACAACTACGCACCTTAAATAACGGATGCACCAAGAATCTTGAAATAACGAAGGCTCCATCTGAAGCGCTAATCTTTCTATCTAATTCTCTCTAATGAACTGTTGACATTAATTGTTCGTTCTATTTATTGAGCTTTAAATACTTTTCTATTTTTTTTCAAGTCTCTGTTTGGATGCATACACATTTTATTCCGTATATTTTTTAAATTTATTTAAAATGTATATAGGGTTTGAAAGAAGAGGCGTGATCAAATATTTAGATTGGATATCATATTTTGCCTTTAAATTAGTGCTATGTGAAGTAAATGAATACACTATTCTTTCCAAATTATAGATGTTAAGATCTTTTAAGGAGAAAAAAAAATAAACTTCTAATTTTAAATTACATAGTAAAAATTTTATAGTGTATAAATTATTATTAAATATCTTACTCGACATTCAATATCTTATTCCTTTCTCTCTTTTTTATTTGATAAAATTATAGGTATTGTTTGTTTCGAAAAGAAGGTCTAGAATGAGATCTTTTTCCAGCCCTATTTCTCCAAACTGGGAGCAGTAATTTCTTCTTCCTGGAATAAGCCGCTCGAACTATTATTCTAATTTTTTTTTGAAACAAGACTTATTTTTATTTGAGAATAAGCTTAATTAAAGTAAATATAATTTTAACTATTATATTAACTGTTTAATAAATTTAATATTTTAACTAATTTAATTATTTTATTAACTAATTATTTAAGTATTTAGATAATTAACTAATTAGATTATTAAATTATTAAATTACTTGTAGTTAATTAAATTATTTATTATTAATAATAGTTATTATTGTTAATTATTTTATTAATTATTTGAGAATAAGCTTAATTAAAATAAATATAATTTTAATTATTGTATTAACTCTTTAATTAATCTAATATTTTTAGTAATATAATTATTTTATTAACTAATTATCTAACTATTATATAATTAACTAATTAATTTATTAAATTATTTATAATTAATTAAATTATTTATAAATAATACTAATTATTATTAATTATTTTATTAATTAATATTTAGAGTTATATGACAATAGTTAATTAAATAAGTTAAATTATTATTTAATTAATATTAGATAAAATATTATTATTTTAAAATTTTAATTATTTTAATATTCACTATTTCTAAATATTATTTTTCTTATTCTCGAAAACAAATTAATTTTCATTCAAATATAAAATTGGTCTTATTCCTATTTGTTTCTGAACTTGAAATAAATAATTTTAATTTGTACATGAACCAAACACAGCCATATGATCTTAGCTTATTTTTGTATACCTTCAATTCTTTTCTGTTCTATAAAATTGTAGGATCTTTGATACATGTATCGCGCCTACGAGCTTCTCCAGAACCCAAAAAACTGATGCATACAGAAAGGTTAAAGCTTTACTACTGTAAAAAATTATAATCCCTTTTGATTGTAGAGTTGGCATTTCTAATAAATATGAGTGTCTGTTTTTTGTATTTTTTATTAAAAATTAAGAAGTGATTAGTAAACTCTACAACTCTTGAATGAGGGGTCATAGAGATTACAATCTCCTTTGATTGTAGACTTATAATGGGTGTGTTTGGTTGACCCTAACATGTACTAAAAGTTAGTTTTTTTACTTGAAAAATTATTTTTTATATATTTGTTTAGTGGTAAAAAAATTATTTATTTATTTTTTATAGATTTGAAAAAATAAGAATATTTTTATTTTCTGTGGGATTTTTAGTAAAAATTGAAAACTTAAATTGCGTAAAAAAAAAAAATTATTCATTTTTCTTTCACCATAATTTTTTTTTTCTTCAACCAAACAAATAATTAGGATTTTTTTTTTCTACAAACCAAATGCTATAAAATATATTTTTTTTTCTCACGAAAATTTGTTATTTACTATTCTTTGTACGACCAAACACCCCTTACCATACCTAATAACATTAACATCTTCGAGTACATTCTTGAATTATTACTCCTCTAGTACGTTTAACTTCACCTAAAGAACTATAGAATATATGTTAGATATAAAGCGTACCTAACGACTTATGCACTATACCAAAGATTCTAGCAAGGATTTAAGCATAGCTCACGAAATTGTGCGAAAAATTTATTAATATGGAATGTTACGTTACGTATTGCACTGTATCAAATATATGTCGATCATAAAATTTATATATATACCGATATATAATAAAATAAAATATATAATTTTTTAAGTAATAAAATATTTTAATTATTTATTATATATTTTTATTAATTTTTTTAAATTTTATTTTAAAAAATATTTACAAATTAAAAAAAAAAAATTAAGTTGTGCAATCAGTAGGGAGAGTGTATATATTTTATTGGTACGAGATCCGTGTCAAATGAAGATTTAAAGTTTTGGATTCTAGAAACTAATTAACATGCAAATAAAGATATTAATATGAATGAAGAACTTGCATTCAAAATGTAGTTAACAGTAGTACCATATGCCTGCTGTAGGTGGCATGCATTTACAATTGGTGCCGTAAATTGTTGAAATGAATTGTTCAGGGGCAACCATATCCGTATTCTGCTATACTGCAGCTTACTGACATCCATTAGTTTAAAAAATGAAATTATACGATGATGTTGCTACAGTAGTAATGGAAAACGGATGCACTGGGTGCGTGCAATTATTTCGCCTAATCCAAAATCTCTTCGTTTTAAATATTCTATCAAAACCGGTTCAAAGTTCAAACTCTTCCATTCCATCAAACAATTATATGGAGGGAGGAGGAGTCGGCATGGAAGCCGAAGCCACGGTGCTGTGCCACATTCTCTCCCTGGTGGACTCCTTCGTCCTCAAATGCGCCATCAAGCTCGACATCATCGGCATCATCCACCGCCGCGGCCGCCCCATCCCCGCGGCAGAGCTTGCCGCATCTCTCCCCGTCCCCTGCGCCTCCCTCTCCGCCCTCCGCCGCATCATGCGCTACCTCTCCCACCTGCGCCTGATCACCATCCAATGCCCGGACGGCGCCCACGAGCCCGAAGAGCTCTACGCTCTCTCTCCAGCCTCCAGGTTCACTGAAATTAAACAACCAACCATTTGTCTCTGGAAGTGTACGTATATATGTTCTTCGGAGAGAGTGATGGAGAAGGGTAATTTAATATTTTATATTGAGCAGGTTTTTGCTGAAGGAAGAGGAGAAGAGCCTGGTGCCCTTCGCCCTGTTTCAAACCGAGGCGGAGATGATGGAGCCCCTGCACGCGCTGGAGCTGTGCCTGGGCGGGGAGCCGGCGTACAAGAAGGTGAAGGGGGAGAGCGTGTGGGAGCGGGCGTCGAGGGACGCGGCGTTCAACGAGTTGATTAACCGGGCGATGGCGTGCAACACGGCGCTGACGGCGGATGGGATGGTGGAGGGATGCCGGGCGGCGCTGGCAGGGGTGCGGTCGCTCGTCGACGTCGGCGGGGGGACGGGGGCCGCCGCCATGGCCGTCGCGGCGGCGTGCCCGCACGTCCGATGCATCGTGTTCGACCTGCCGCACGTGGTGGACACCATGCAGAAGCGCCCCGGCCTCGACTACGTGGGCGGGGACATGTTCGCCTCCGTGCCGCACGCCGACGCAGTTCTGCTCAAGGTGACCCTTTTTACTAAATTCGACTTGTAACTTCAATTTTAATTACCCTGTGCTCATACTCACACAATTCTAATTTTAGCAAAATACATAACAACCATGTACGTAATTTGTCATTCAAAGTAAAGTAATGCATCTGATGTTTTTTTTTTTTTTTTTTTTTTTTTTTTTTTTTTTTTTTTTTTTTTTTTTTTTTTCTCTTTTATTATTATTATTATTATTTTACAATTACGTATGAAAACAGACGGTACTGCATGACTGGAGCGACGAGGAATGCCTGCGAATTCTGAAGCGCTGCAAAGAAGCGCTTCCAGGCAAGGGGGGAAAGCTGATCATAGTGGAAATCGTCCTCGACGAGGAAGGGGAGAACGAGTTCGCGCGCGTGAGAATGGCAACGGACATGCTGATGATGGCGTACACCGGTGGCCGAGAGAGGACCGAGAAGGAGTGGCACCAACTGGTTCTGGGCGCCGGGTTCGCGTCGTGCAAGATCACGCCTATCATGGCCTTGGAGCACATGATTGAAGCTTCTACCTGAACACTTCTTCGTGCCAGCAATAATTGACTAGAAATGCTTCAATTCAACTCACCAATGAAAAATGTTTTTCTTTTTTATCAATAACAAATATGGAGTATAAAAGTAATTACATAATGCAACCGGCTGAGCCGATAAATTATAGCATGATTTTTTTTTTTTTTTTTTTTTTTTGAGGAAAAAATAGTATGTTACCGTTTCATTCAGTCAGAAGTTGAATTAGGCTACAGAAGGAGACAGCAAAGGCCTCGGCGAAAGGCAAAGGGCAACAAGCCCAAAAAATAAAAAAAAATAATAAAAAAAAAAAACCCGAAAAAGTTAGAGAGTACAACAAAGCATTACGACAAAGGACAGCACCGTTCCCAACTGTCACGCACGGAGCGGATATCCGACGCTAGGGATCCCAACGAACGTTTAGTATTTTCGAAAATTCTACAATTCCGCTTCAACCAACACACCCACCACGTGGCAGCGATAGACAATAACTCACTTCTCCCTAGCGCCCCACCTTTCCAACTACTCTTCTCCCAGAGTAAGCTAGTTGAGGTGCAGTTACGTAACTCTAACCTGTTCGGCAAAAAACCTTCCAACAAAGCTCTAGTACAGCGGCACCCCAAGAACAGATGGTCTACTGTTTCATTTTCGTCCAGGCAGTAAACACAGGTCTTCTCTCCTCGCCACCCCTTTTTGAATAGATTCTTCCTCGTGAGCACTCTTTTTCTAAGTACTAGCCACACAAGAATTTTAACTTTCAGAGGGACTTTAATCTTCCACAATTGATCGAATCTACTATCCTTAACTCTTCCGTCTTATAAGAAATTGTACATAGATTTAACCGAAAAGGATTGTGAACTACTCCACCGCCAGTGGAGTTCATCCTTACTATTACTTAATGATATTCCAGAAATCAACTCTTTGAGGTTAAGGATTAGGTCCCTTTCACGTTGATCGTTGGGAGCGTACCCCGATAGGATCCTACTCCACTTCCACCCACCCTCTTCCCAACAGTCCTTCACTTTGCAAGCTTTACTCGAAACTGAATTGTATAAGCTGGGGTAAAGAGTACGAAGTGAGACTTGGTCTCTCCAGATATCTTTCCAGAAGTAGGCAGTTTTTCCATCTCTGATGGAGTAAGTTACACCGCACTTAAAAATAACTTTAGTGGCAAGCACGCTCTGCCACCAAAAGGAGTAGGGCCTGAAAGACGCACTTTCCCAAAGTGGTTTCCTCCGCGAGTAGTAGATTCCTTCAATGAGGGGCCCCCACAAATGATTCCTTTCAGAAAAAAACCTCCACCACCATTTCGCTATTAACGCCATGTTCATAGTCTCTAGGTCTTTGACCCCTAGTCCTCTCTCCGTTCTACATCGGCACACTACTTTCCACTGAACGAGGCATTGTCCTCCTACTACATGAACCCCTCCTTTCCAGAAAAACGCCCTCCGAAGTGCCTCAATGCGTCGAGTTACCCATTTGGGCGCTTTGAAGACCGAGAGGTAGTACAAAGGTAAGTTCGACAGTACTGAGTTGACGAGAACTAGCCTTCCACCTTGGGATAGGAGTTTGGCTTGCCACCCTTCGATCCGCTTCTCCACCTTTTCTATGACGTGTCACCAATCCTCCTTTTTAATACGCCCATAAGTAAGTGGTAGGCCAAGGTTATGTGTAGGGAAGGACCCTACTTTGCATCCTAGGATCACAGCCAGTCGCCCCCCCCGGTGCTCGTGCTGGCCCAAATAGAATAATTCAGACTTGTTTTTGTTTATCTTTAAATCGGACGCCCATTCAAATACTTGCCACACAAAGAGTAGGTTTTTAACCTGCTTCTTGCTTGCTTCGTAGAAAAAAATAGTGTCGTCGGCGTACTGAATTAAAGCAACCTTAGAGTCGTCGATTGGTCCATTTCCCCTTACAAAACCTGTTAGATGTGATTCAAAATCAGAATCGCTTCGATATTATGATTCAGGTTCGCCGACGGCTTCGCGACGCGACGAGAAATTTTGAGGATGTCTGTGGTGGAAGCGAAGGGCTCGGGCCACTAAGCCCGAGCCCGAAGCCCACCACTGACATCGGACGGGGGGTGCGGGGGCCTCCGCCCCCCGCGGTACGGATCCGATCCACTAAGGAAAAATCCTAATTTCTCTTTTATTCGCCCTAGAGTGAGATCAAGCGTTGTATCAAGAAGAACTCTTGTATTCTCCCTTTTTCATATAGTGGAATCTTTCCTCTTTCGCCCGTGGTTTTTTCCCTGCAAAGGGTTTTCCACGTAAATCTGTGTGTTAATTCTCTGTCGTGCAATTTTGATTTTACTTTTCTGTCGTGATCGCCAATTGATTTTGTTTAGTTTGTGCGCTCGTTGCTAACAAAACCGTTATCCACTGCTTTAGCCATCATCCTAGCTAGGCCCTCAGCCACCAATAAAAAGAGATAAGGGGATAGCGGGTCGCCCTGTCGAAGTCCTCTTTTGGTTTTAATCTATTTGGTGGGAATCCCATTTACAAGCACCGTTACATTGGTGTTTGCGATGCATTGATCAATCCATCCACACCACAATTGCGTCGCTCCGAGCCAAGTCAAAACCTTTCTCAAGAAGTTCCAGCTGACTTTGTCGAAAGTTTTCTCAAAGTCAACTTTGATCCCAACGCCTTCCTGCCCAGTTTTGGAGCACCAGCTAACAATTTTCGACGCTATAGCGAAGGAGTCGAGTATGGACCGACCCTTAAGGAAAGCTGCTTGTGTCGGTGAGATGATGTTGTTGATGACATCATCCAATCTGTTCGCTAGGACCTTAGATGTAGTGGCCCTGATTCCCATGCAACGTTCTTCCGATATATCCACTGTTAGAACACCTATCATTGGTGTATCTGGCCCATGGTGCATCAATAGGATGCCACAGATAGACCCTGTGTGATATTATTTGCTGTGTTGGCTTTCGGCTGGGTTTGCCGAAATTTCGGAAAAGAATTAGGCCAAACAGAGGTCGGAAATGGATTCAGCACGGAAAAACGCTTGAAAACGACTATTTGCTTGTTAAATTCTGAGTCCGGATGCCCAAAAACGGACTCCCGGAAGTTTTTCGCGCATTTTGGTGCATGGGAACAGCCGTGGACCAGCCCCTGCCACGTGGCAGCTTCTGATTGGGCCGGCGCATACCGCTCGGTCCACAGAGCTTGGGCGCTGGTGCATGGACCGGCGCCTGGACACGTGGCGGCTGCCCATTGGCGGGCTCACGCGGCTTGGTCCACGGGGGCGCGCGGTTGGTGCAGTGGACCGGGGCGGGCCACGTGGCTTCTTCTGGTTGGTCGGTCCATACGCACCTGGCGTATGCGACGCGGCACAGTGCCACGTGGCAGACGCCGGTTGGCGGGTCAACGCACGCGCGACAGCGCGTGGACCGCGCCGGGCGCGGCGCACGATGGACCCGCCGGGCCACGTGTCGCCCGCTGGTTGGCGGGCGCAGCGACCCGGGTGGGCCGCCGTGAACCGCGGCCCGTGGTCGCCGCCGTGGACCTCGCTACACGTGGCGCGCCATGATTGGTGGGCGCATGTGCGCCGGGCGCGGGGAGCGCGGGGCCGGACACGTGGCGGCCATCGGGTGGCCCCGCACCGCTGTCCCCTGTTCGGGGGGACACGTGGCGGCACCGGATCAATCCGGGCGCGCACAGTGTTGGGCCGGGCCCAACACTGTAGGCGCCCGAATGTTCCGGGCGCCCGAAAGTGGGCCCGAAAGCCCCTTTGACTTGTCTTTTGGGCTGATTTCGGGTGAGGCCTATAAATAGGCCCCTTGGGGCTCGTTTTTGAAGCTTTTCCCGAGAGTTTTAGCCCCTGAGCCCTTTACCAATTTTCTTTCTCTCCCTCTTGTGCATCTTCCGGCGAAGGTTCAGAATTTTTGGAGGCCGCGACGACGGCGACTTCTACATCGGGGTGCGGAGCGACGATCTACTGTTGGAGGCCCATTTTCGTCACAGTTTAGTCTGGGAGGTCTACCGGGCTACCCCGACATTATTTTTGGACGATTTCTGCGGTGACGGTTTCGTAAGAGGTAAATCTACATTTTTCGTGTTGGACACTTTTTCTGGATCCGAGCTTTTCTTGGGGTTCTGGGTACATTTTTAACCCCCTTTGCGACTGTTGGTTGATTTGGACAGCACCTACTTGTCGGATTTTTATCTCCTCATCCGGACATCGGAATTCGACGTTTCAGGACTCTATCGACATCTACTCTTCGCGAGGATCGCCGTCATATTTTTATTGGAATTTTTGGAGGAAGTTTTTCAGGTGAAAATTTCGTGTGAATGGGACCGTTCATCACAGATTTTGGGATTTTGGAATTTGTGTGGTTTAAAGTGTAATTTTGGTGTATGTTTGTACCCAGGAGTTTGTGAGCACTTCTACCGTGTTGTTGGATTGGTGGGATTTGTGATTTGACAGTTGTGGGCTTTCTCAGCTGTACGATGCCGGACAGTTAGCACTTTCAGGTGGGTGACCTTGCTTCCAAGAACTCTGGACTGTGTACTAATTCTATGTGTGTAGGATCATGCATGTTAGAAATTGGAGTATTAGCATGTGTAAAACTGTATGTTGTATCTTGTATATCAGTTGTTGAATCTTTTGATTCCGGCACTATGTTAAGTAATGAAATCTTGGAATTTGACCTAGCACCCCTGTCATATGTATCATGTTCAGCCAGTCTGTAGAAAAACTCCAACTCGGGCTAGGTTTTTTTATTGCTCTAGACATTCCACATCACGATACTTCATTTCACTATGGACTTAGCTTTTCCTCGCCCGAGTTGTGGGCCGAGAGGTCGGGTGATTGTGGGATGCATTTGCACTCGTGTCTGGGGACCGAGTGGAGTTGATAGCAGTCTTTAGATTTGATTTCTTTGGGAGAGTGATAGTGATGGTAGATCTGGGTTCTTGGAAACTGTCAGAGAGACAGTGAGTTTCAGCTGTGTAGATTCCAGCCAGTGAGCGAGTCAGTGATTTGTTTGGTGGTCGATCTTATTGATCGAGGATTGGATCATAGCCTGCATGAGCCACATTAGAGCTTTACAGTGATACTTTACAGTGATACTTATGGGTTACTTTGACTCGAGCGGGTCGCTCCCCTCGAGGGCCACTCCGGAGTAGGCGAGACCGGGTTGTGTACCGGCGTGAGTTTGAGATGTTCTTTAGCGACTTGTTGTTGCAGTGGTCCCTCTGGCTGTGCTTTCGTTGGCAGCCACGGACGCCCTACGTAAGTCCGCTCCTCCGGGACGTAACGGCAGTAGGTTGGCGCAGGTTTGACTGGACCCGATGTGGCAGTCAGTTTTGATTGGGTGATCAGGGAGGAGAGTTAGTTGTGGCATTATGTTCTTTCTGTTCCACTGTTGAGCATCTAGATAGAGGCATAGTAGCTGTAGAGTTACTTTTCCCCGCTTTCCTTATAGCACTGCATATGTTACTTTTGCCTCTGGTAGACTTAGTGGGCAGACCGTCGGGCTTGTTGGCGGCACCCACTGAGAACTACTGTGGGATGTAGTTCTCACACCCGTCGTGGTGTTTTCTCCCCAGGGACTTCTGCTCCAGTTCCTGCAGCTCTTGTTGCTGATCCAGCTCCTTCTGACCGAGGTAAGGGCGTCGCGAGATAGATCCCCTCCTGTCGTCTTCAGTGTGTGAGTAGATGTACCCCAGTTCCATTTTGGTGTGTGTTATGTCGAGTGACTTTTGTAGTGAGGTTTTGAGTTGTACCTTCCTTTCCTGCTTTTATGAGAGACTCCTGTATTCTGGTGAGGTTGGTCTGTATATTTAAGAGTTGTAGTTTTATTTTATGTATTTCTTTCCAGCTTTTCTCTTTCAGCTCTGATATCTGCTAGTGTAGATGTTTTCTTGCAGGTTAGTCGCTACGCCTATACGGGGCTTCCCGTATGGGCGGCGGATCTGTTGGCGAGCCGGGGCGCAGTATCGCCCCGGGGCGTGACAGATTAGAGTGGTATCAGAGCCTAGGATGTAGGTCTTGGAGGACTTAGGAACCCTAGGCATGTGGTTGGACCCTAGGATGACTCGCGTGAGAGCCGTGATTTTAGCGAGAGTCCTGATTGGATTTCTAACTCTCCCGAGCGGTTCGGGGTGAGCGATTGACATGTCTTCCTTCGGTGGCAACTATGTTGGCTGCAGACAACATAGTACTTCGGAAAGGGGGACATGCCTTCTGACTTTCGCTAGATTGGGTCGAGAGATGATTTGGGTTCTGATTGTTTGCCTTGTCCCTCAGGTGGGGATGCCTCCTCGACGCTCGATGGTGACGCGTTCGCAGCCTTCGTCCTCTGAGCCCGAGCAGGAGGACTCGGGGCAGGGACAGGAGAGCGAGGTTTTGGAGCTCCGTGCCCAGGTGGCACAGTTGGCTGAGGCGTCTCGACGCCAGGAGGAGGCTGTGAGTCGGTTGACGCTCTTGTTGGAGCAGAGAGCGCAGCCGGCGGTGGTACCCCCTGAGAGTTCTCCGGTGCCTTCTTCCCCTGTGGTGGCACCCCCGGTTGTGCAGCCTGCACCAGCAGTTCCGGCTGAGCCTGTTTCCAGTAGGCCACCGTCTGGGACGTCGGGATCTTTGACTTTGGCAGAGCAGCAGGTTTTGGTGGGTCTTTTGTTGAGGTTTCGCAAGTTTGATCCACCCCGCTTTTCGGGCATGAGTGCTGAGCCGTGGGCGGCTGAGTCTTGGGTTACAGCAATGGAGCGCCATTTCGAGAGCCTTTTTATTGATGAGAGGTTTCGAGTTCTGTTGGCTACTCATTTTCTGGAGAGCAACGCCGAGGCCTGGTGGCGGCGTGTGCGACCCGCAGGTCCGCCTGGGACCCAGTTTATCTCTTGGGCAGAGTTTCACGGTATGCTTCTTGGGGCCTTCTTTCCCGAGAGTGTTCGACAGAGCTTGGAGGAGCAGCTGAGGAATCTCCGCCAGGGAGATAGGCCCGTACACGCGTACATAGCCGATTTCAATCGGCTGTTGGCTAGTATGCCCCACGTGGCCAGAGATGAGACCCACCGGATCTACATGTTCGAGAGAGGGTTGCGTCGGGACATTTATCAGTTGGTCCGCTCCCTCAGATTACAGACTTTAGAGGCCTCGATGGAGCAGGCACTTTATGTGGAGGGTGGTGAGGCCGTGATGGCAGAGGTGACTCCAGCCCCCGTTGTGACTCCTGGGGCGAAGCGCCCGGCGCAGTTTGAGGAGGGGCAGTCGAGTAGACAGGGACCCCCGAGACCACCCCGTTTCCACTCTCAGGGACGGGGGTATCAGGGGCGGCAGAGATCTGGGGGATCTCGTCAGTTCCAGCAGCAGCAGCAGCAGCGTCGACCACCTCGACAGCAGCAGTCTTCGCAGCAGCAGCAGACTTCGCGGCAGCCGCGCCCCGACCGTTGTATCATCTGTGGAGGACCGCACTCACCAGCCCAGTGCCCGCAGGGTCGGGACCGCTGTTTCCGTTGCGGGCAGACCGGTCACTTCGCGAGGGCGTGCCCCAGGGCAGGTTACCCAGCTCCTTCATCAGCTTCTGCATCCTTCGTTCCTCGTCAGTCAGCAGGACCTTCGGCGACCTCCGGTAGGCCAGATTTTGCTCCATCGTCCTCGCGACAGCCAGAGCGACATCCCCCGGCGCCGAGCGGTCGAGTCTATGCCGCTCAGGTAGAGGATGCTACAGCAGCAGAGCATGTCGTCGCAGGTATTATTTGATTTCTGCAGTTCGTACTCGTACTCTCTTTGATACCGGTGCATCGCATTCTTTTATCAGTAGAGCATTTGCATCCCTTCATGGTATAGAGGTAGTTTCTTTATCGCATGCATTAGAGGTTCAGATACCAGATCATGTCTTGCATGTCGAGGAGTATTGTAGGGATTGCCCTGTGCAGTTGGGATCCTGGATTTTGCCGGCAGACTTGCTTGTCTTGCGGCAGCTCCAGGATTTCGACGTCGTGCTAGGTATGGATTGGTTGTCGAGGTACTATGCTGTTATAGACTGCAGAGAGAGGACGGTGACCCTCCGCGAGCCTGGACAGGAGGAGTTCGTCTTCAGAGGCTGCCAGAGCACCTTCTTTGCGATGACTGTTTCTTCGGCGAGGGCTAGGCGGATGATTAGTAGGGGCTGCACCGCTTTCTTAGCGACGATTGTGGAGGTGCCTACGGCGGCACTGGGACTCGAGGATATTCCTGTTGTCCGCGAGTTCCCAGATGTGTTTCCCCCTGAGTTGACGACGATGCCGCCGGAGAGGGAGGTGGAGTTTGTGATTGATGTGGTATCGGGAACCGCACCAATCTCGAAGGCGCCGTATAGGATGGCACCTGCCGAGTTGAGGGAGTTGAAGGCCCAGCTTCAGGATCTTATGGATAGGGGCTTTGTCAGGCCTAGTGTTTCTCCGTGGGGAGCGCCAGTTTTATTTGTGAAGAAGAAGGATGGGTCGCTTCGTTTGTGTGTGGATTATCGGGAGTTGAATAAAGTGACCATCCGGAACAAGTACCCTCTTCCACGGATAGATGATTTATTTGATCAATTGTAGGGAGCCACAGTGTTTTCGAAGATTGATCTTCAGTCAGGTTACCACCAGTTGAGGGTGAGGGCCGAGGACATCCCTAAGACGGCTTTTCGATCCCGGTATGAGCATTATGAGTTTACGGTTATGCCGTTTGGTTTGACTAATGCCCCAGCTGCATTCATGGATTTGATGAACCGGGTATTTCAGCCGTACTTAGACTTGTTTGTGGTTGTGTTCATTGATGACATCTTGATCTACTCCCGGAGCGAGGTGGATCATGAGGAGCACTTGAGGATAGTGCTGCAGCTTCTACGTGAGAAGAAGCTGTATGCCAAGCTTAAGAAGTGCGAGTTTTGGCTTCGGGAGGTTGCATTTTTGGGCCACTTGGTATCAGCCGCAGGAGTGGCAGTTGACCCGACGAAGATTGATACAGTTCGGGATTGGCCGAGACCGACGACGGTGACGGAGGTCCGGAGCTTTCTGGGCTTGGCAGGCTACTACCGTCGGTTTGTAGAGGGCTTTGCGAAGCTCTCTACTCCCCTGACCTGTTTGACTAGGAAGGGGATGAGGTTCATTTGGACTGAGCAGTGTCAGCGGAGTTTTGAGGAGCTGAAGAAGAGACTGATTTCAGCACCAGTTCTTACACTGCCAGTGATGGGAGATGGCTACGTGATTTACAGTGACGCCTCGCACAGCGGTTTGGGTTGTGTCTTGATGCAGCATGGGAGGGTAATTGCTTATGCTTCACGGCAATTAAAGGATTATGAGAAGAATTACCCTACTCATGATTTAGAGCTGGCAGCTGTGGTGTTCGCATTGAAGCTGTGGCGGCATTACCTCTCCGGTGAGCATTGTGAGATCTACACGGATCATAAGAGCTTAAAGTATCTGTTTACTCAAAAGGAGCTGAACCTGAGGCAACGCCGGTGGTTGGAGTTACTGAAGGATTACGATGTGAGTATCCTCTATCATCCCGGCAAGGCCAATGTGGTAGCAGATGCTTTGAGTCGGAGGTCAGTGCAGAGCTTGAGCATGTTGGTCACGCAGCAGGCCCCATTGATTGAGCAGTTGAGGCGACTCCAGATTGAGGTTGTATCCCCTGGGGTCTCTGCTAGACTGATGTCTATGGTCTTGCAGCCCACTCTGTTGGACAGGATTAGGGAGACGCAGAGTGAGGACCCCCACTTGGAGAGGATTAGATCACAGATTCAGGCAGATCTTATAGGGGATTTTACAGTGGATAGCTCGGGAGTACTGCGGTACAGGGACCGAGTGTGTGTGCCTTCGGATTCAGAGATCAGAGACCAGATTTTGGGTGAGGCTCATTATACACCTTATACCATTCATCCTGGTGGTACTAAGATGTATAAGGACCTCAAGGCACATTTTTGGTGGTCCGGAATGAAGCGGGACGTTGGAAGATTTGTGGCTCACTGTCTAACTTGCCAGCAAGTGAAAGCAGAGCACCGGGTTCCTGCTGGCAAGTTACAAAGTCTTCCAATTCCCGAGTGGAAATGGGACCACATCACCATGGACTTTGTTACAGGGCTGCCGAGAGCACAGAGTGGAGCCGACGCGATTTGGGTTATTGTTGATAGACTCACCAAGTCTGCGCATTTCTTGCCTGTTCAGATGACTTGGTCATTGGAGCGTCTGGCACAGTTGTATTTGGACGAGATAGTGAGGCTACACGGGATACCTGCGTCGATTGTTTCAGATCGGGATCCGAGGTTTGTGTCACGATTCTGGGGGAGTTTACAGTCAGCTTTGGGGACCCAGCTCAGATTCAGCACTGCATTCCACCCACAGACTGATGGCCAGTCTGAGCGCACTATACAGACCCTCGAGGATATGCTGAGAGCGTGCGTTATGGATTTTGGAGGGGGGTGGTACCGACACTTATCTTTGGTTGAGTTTGCGTACAACAACAGCTATCAGGCGAGCATTCAGATGGCTCCGTTTGAGGCGTTGTATGGACGCAAGTGTCGGTCACCCTTGTATTGGAGTGATGTGGGTGAGAGGAGGACTTTGGGACCAGATCTTCTTTTGGAGGCTGAGGAGAAAGTCAGAGTTATTCGTCGACACCTTGAGGTGGCCCAGAGTCGTCAGAAGAGTTATGCAGATACTCGACGGCGAGACCTAGAGTTTCAGATTGGTGACCATGTATTCTTAAAGGTCTCGCCTTCGAAAGGGGTCCGGAGATTTGGAGTGCGTGGGAAGCTTAGTCCCCGTTTTGTTGGACCCTTTGAGGTACTTGAGAGGGTAGGCCCTGTGGCTTATAGAGTTGCTCTTCCTCCACGTTTGGCCGGTGTACACGATGTTTTTCATGTCTCAGCCCTGAGGAGATATGTCTTTGATCCGTCGCATGTGGTTGACTTCACTCCCTTGGAGATCGGTGAGGACCTGGTTTATGAGGAGCGCCCGTTGCGGATTCTTGCTCGTGAGGTGAGGGAATTGCGCAACCGAGCCATCCCGTATGTGAAGATCTTATGGAGCAATCACGAAGAGCGAGAGGCTACTTGGGAGCTAGAGACAGAGATGAGATCTGCTTACCCTTTTCTGTTCGAGACTACTGGTTGAGGTACGCCTGTTCTACCTTACTTTGTTTCGAGGACGAAACTTCCTTTTAGTGGGGGAGGATGTAGTGGCCCTGATTCCCATGCAACGTTCTTCCGATATATCCACTGTTAGAACACCTATCATTGGTGTATCTGGCCCATGGTGCATCAATAGGATGCCACAGATAGACCCTGTGTGATATTATTTGCTGTGTTGGCTTTCGGCTGGGTTTGCCGAAATTTCGGAAAAGAATTAGGCCAAACAGAGGTCGGAAATGGATTCAGCACGGAAAAACGCTTGAAAACGACTATTTGCTTGTTAAATTCTGAGTCCGGATGCCCAAAAACGGACTCCCGGAAGTTTTTCGCGCATTTTGGTGCATGGGAACAGCCGTGGACCAGCCCCTGCCACGTGGCAGCTTCTGATTGGGCCGGCGCATACCGCTCGGTCCACAGAGCTTGGGCGCTGGTGCATGGACCGGCGCCTGGACACGTGGCGGCTGCCCATTGGCGGGCTCACGCGGCTTGGTCCACGGGGGCGCGCGGTTGGTGCAGTGGACCGGGGCGGGCCACGTGGCTTCTTCTGGTTGGTCGGTCCATACGCACCTGGCGTATGCGACGCGGCACAGTGCCACGTGGCAGACGCCGGTTGGCGGGTCAACGCACGCGCGACAGCGCGTGGACCGCGCCGGGCGCGGCGCACGATGGACCCGCCGGGCCACGTGTCGCCCGCTGGTTGGCGGGCGCAGCGACCCGGGTGGGCCGCCGTGAACCGCGGCCCGTGGTCGCCGCCGTGGACCTCGCTACACGTGGCGCGCCATGATTGGTGGGCGCATGTGCGCCGGGCGCGGGGAGCGCGGGGCCGGACACGTGGCGGCCATCGGGTGGCCCCGCACCGCTGTCCCCTGTTCGGGGGGACACGTGGCGGCACCGGATCAATCCGGGCGCGCACAGTGTTGGGCCGGGCCCAACACTGTAGGCGCCCGAATGTTCCGGGCGCCCGAAAGTGGGCCCGAAAGCCCCTTTGACTTGTCTTTTGGGCTGATTTCGGGTGAGGCCTATAAATAGGCCCCTTGGGGCTCGTTTTTGAAGCTTTTCCCGAGAGTTTTAGCCCCTGAGCCCTTTACCAATTTTCTTTCTCTCCCTCTTGTGCATCTTCCGGCGAAGGTTCAGAATTTTTGGAGGCCGCGACGACGGCGACTTCTACATCGGGGTGCGGAGCGACGATCTACTGTTGGAGGCCCATTTTCGTCACAGTTTAGTCTGGGAGGTCTACCGGGCTACCCCGACATTATTTTTGGACGATTTCTGCGGTGACGGTTTCGTAAGAGGTAAATCTACATTTTTCGTGTTGGACACTTTTTCTGGATCCGAGCTTTTCTTGGGGTTCTGGGTACATTTTTAACCCCCTTTGCGACTGTTGGTTGATTTGGACAGCACCTACTTGTCGGATTTTTATCTCCTCATCCGGACATCGGAATTCGACGTTTCAGGACTCTATCGACATCTACTCTTCGCGAGGATCGCCGTCATATTTTTATTGGAATTTTTGGAGGAAGTTTTTCAGGTGAAAATTTCGTGTGAATGGGACCGTTCATCACAGATTTTGGGATTTTGGAATTTGTGTGGTTTAAAGTGTAATTTTGGTGTATGTTTGTACCCAGGAGTTTGTGAGCACTTCTACCGTGTTGTTGGATTGGTGGGATTTGTGATTTGACAGTTGTGGGCTTTCTCAGCTGTACGATGCCGGACAGTTAGCACTTTCAGGTGGGTGACCTTGCTTCCAAGAACTCTGGACTGTGTACTAATTCTATGTGTGTAGGATCATGCATGTTAGAAATTGGAGTATTAGCATGTGTAAAACTGTATGTTGTATCTTGTATATCAGTTGTTGAATCTTTTGATTCCGGCACTATGTTAAGTAATGAAATCTTGGAATTTGACCTAGCACCCCTGTCATATGTATCATGTTCAGCCAGTCTGTAGAAAAACTCCAACTCGGGCTAGGTTTTTTTATTGCTCTAGACATTCCACATCACGATACTTCATTTCACTATGGACTTAGCTTTTCCTCGCCCGAGTTGTGGGCCGAGAGGTCGGGTGATTGTGGGATGCATTTGCACTCGTGTCTGGGGACCGAGTGGAGTTGATAGCAGTCTTTAGATTTGATTTCTTTGGGAGAGTGATAGTGATGGTAGATCTGGGTTCTTGGAAACTGTCAGAGAGACAGTGAGTTTCAGCTGTGTAGATTCCAGCCAGTGAGTGAGTCAGTGATTTGTTTGGTGGTCGATCTTATTGATCGAGGATTGGATCATAGCCTGCATGAGCCACATTAGAGCTTTACAGTGATACTTTACAGTGATACTTATGGGTTACTTTGACTCGAGCGGGTCGCTCCCCTCGAGGGCCACTCCGGAGTAGGCGAGACCGGGTTGTGTACCGGCGTGAGTTTGAGATGTTCTTTAGCGACTTGTTGTTGCAGTGGTCCCTCTGGCTGTGCTTTCGTTGGCAGCCACGGACGCCCTACGTAAGTCCGCTCCTCCGGGACGTAACGGCAGTAGGTTGGCGCAGGTTTGACTGGACCCGATGTGGCAGTCAGTTTTGATTGGGTGATCAGGGAGGAGAGTTAGTTGTGGCATTATGTTCTTTCTGTTCCACTGTTGAGCATCTAGATAGAGGCATAGTAGCTGTAGAGTTACTTTTCCCCGCTTTCCTTATAGCACTGCATATGTTACTTTTGCCTCTGGTAGACTTAGTGGGCAGACCGTCGGGCTTGTTGGCGGCACCCACTGAGAACTACTGTGGGATGTAGTTCTCACACCCGTCGTGGTGTTTTCTCCCCAGGGACTTCTGCTCCAGTTCCTGCAGCTCTTGTTGCTGATCCAGCTCCTTCTGACCGAGGTAAGGGCGTCGCGAGATAGATCCCCTCCTGTCGTCTTCAGTGTGTGAGTAGATGTACCCCAGTTCCATTTTGGTGTGTGTTATGTCGAGTGACTTTTGTAGTGAGGTTTTGAGTTGTACCTTCCTTTCCTGCTTTTATGAGAGACTCCTGTATTCTGGTGAGGTTGGTCTGTATATTTAAGAGTTGTAGTTTTATTTTATGTATTTCTTTCCAGCTTTTCTCTTTCAGCTCTGATATCTGCTAGTGTAGATGTTTTCTTGCAGGTTAGTCGCTACGCCTATACGGGGCTTCCCGTATGGGCGGCGGATCTGTTGGCGAGCCGGGGCGCAGTATCGCCCCGGGGCGTGACAGATTGAGATAATCTTTTGTACCCCATTGAGAAGACTTATAGGTCCAAATTCGTTTGCCGATTTTGCTTATTCTTTTTTGGGAATAAGGCAAATAAATGAATAGTCAAAAGGTCCAGTGTTTAACTTTCCTTCGAAAAGATCCAAAAAGATATTGAAGAGATCGTCCTTTACTACTACCCAAAACTTCTGATTGAACCCAATGTTGAACCCGTCTGGGCCGGGTGCCTTATCGCTTCCTAGTTGGAAGGTCGCCTTCTTAATCTCATCTAGAAAGAACGGGGAGGGTAAGGCAGTCATTGTTGAGAAAGTTCCTATTCAAGAACAAGCTGCTCCAGTCGCCTATCGACGAGTCCGGGGTGAACACCTCCTTGAACTTAACATAAAAGTACTCTCTTTTATCCTTCTCTCTGTACAACAGCCTATCTCCGTCATCTACCACATTGATGGAAATTTCTCGTCTTCTGCCGTTCGCCATTGCATGAAAAAACTTTGTGTTGCTGTCTCCTTCCTTCAACCAATGCTGTTTGGCGCGGCTTTTCCAAAGTATTTCTTCCTTGACTACAACCCCCCTGAGTCACGCCCCGGGGTCGAAACTGCGACCCGGCTCGCCAACAGATCCGCCACCTATGCCAAACCCGCATAGGCGAAGCGTTCTACCTGCAAGAGAAGTACTACAGCTAAACAGATATCAGAGCTAAAAATAAAAAGTCTGCTGTATAACTAAATCAATCACCGTACAACTGGAAATAATACAACAATGTCCGTCTCCCAAAAAGATAATCATACAATATCCTCATATACAAACTCAGAACTCAACCGGGAGGTATCTCCAATAAATACATCAGTGTACAGGCTCTCAATACATAACAATCCTCACTACAACAGTCTCTCAAAGAAGGAAAATAAAATAACTAATCTACTGAAGCTCTCCTCAGAAGGGGTACCGCTACACTCCAACGACGGGTAGGGAACTAGCTCGCGACTCCCTCGCTCGGTCAGAAGGATCAGCAACAGGAACAACAGGAACCAGAGTAGAAGTTCCTGTGGGAAAAGACACCACGACGGGTGTGAGAACTACGTCCCAAGTAGTTCTCAGTGGGTGCCGCCAACAAGCCCGACGGTCTGCCCACTAAGTCCACTAGAGGCATAAAGTAACAAAAGCAATGCTGTAAGGAAAGCTGGAAAAGTAAACTCTACAGCTACTATGCCTCTACCTAGATGCTCAAGGAGTGGAACAGAAAGAACATGATGCCACAACTAACTCTCATCTCTGATCACCCAATCTGAACTGACTGCCTCATCAGGTCCAGTCAAGCCTGCGCCAACCTACTGCCGTTACGTCCCGGAGGAGCGGACTTACGTAGGGCGTCCATGGCTGCCAACAAAAGCACAGCCAGAGGGACAACTGCAACAACAAGTCGCGAAAGAACATCTCATCTCACGCGGGTACAACAACCCGGTCTCGCCTACTCCGGAGTGGCCCTCGAGGGGAGCGACCCGCTCGAGTCAAAGTAACCCATCTCAAGTATCTCTGTAAAGTATCTCTGTAAAGTATCTCTGTCAAGCCAAATGCGGCTCATGCAGGCTATGATCCACGATCAAACAGATCGGTAACTCCAAGCTCAAACACAACTCAGTCGGAAAAAGAACCTCGACTCAAACAGCTAAGTCGGAGAACCCTCAACGACTCAATCTGATAAAGCACGACCATGGCTGAGTCGGGAAACTTCCACGACTCGATCTGCCAGAACCCCAAGATCCTCAAAGCTAAGTGGGAGAACCATCTCCACCACTAAATCAGAGAAACAACCTCTAGATCACACTCTACCAACTCATAGCACAAAGTCGCATCCACTGCGAACAACTGCCTCTACAGGCCAACATCGCATCCACTGACCCGAGGAAGGGTCCGGGAACCCCGAAAGACTAGAACCTACAATCCAAATCAAACAAGAACAGGCTTTAGGCATAGCCTCTCGTTGTTCTCGTCCCAAGAAGAATGCAGACCTTAGAACCCAGACCACTCGAATCATCTCGGGTGGTTAATTTATAGGAAAAGGTGACATTTCTTACTGAAGCCCTTTGATCTGTAAGAAATCCATATTTCATGATTTTTAGTTCTTTTTAGGAAAACAGTTGAAACCAAGTTTTATATCCAAGCCTCGAAGGGCTAATGCCTTCGTCCAATCAAACATGAACCGACTCCGGCGACCCTACGATGCTTGGAAGAAACCATTTGGTTGATAAAAATCATATGAGTGTCCAAAAAGGTTCTGGGTTTAAGGTCCTGCTAACACTGATCTACCGCTGCCACTAACACAGCGGCAACAGATAAAACAAGAAAAATAAAACATCTCGGGACCGCCGTCTACCCAACGGCTCCCGCTACAGAAGAACAACCAACTACATCTACCAGACGCCACTCTGCTCCCAAGCACGAGTGTAACATGCATCCCACACTAAAAGATAACACCTGACCACTCGGCCCACTACCCGGGCGAGGAAGAACACTATGTCCAGGAAAGTAGAAGTGTGGATGTCTAAAGCAGAAATAACCCTAGCCCAAGTGAGGGTTTTCTACTAGTCTGGTTACACATGCAACATATGACGGGGTGCTAGGTCAAGTTCCAATAACTATAATTTACAGATGGTAGAAAGCAAGGAGATGACAATACCATCAGATAATACAAGGAATAGCAATTCCTACATTCTAACATGCTGCACAAGCATTTCACTATCATGCATAGTCCTACTATAGCAGATTTAAAGCACAGTCCATCAATCTTGGAGACAAGGCCACCCACCTGAAAATGCTAACTGTCCGGAGTCGCACAGCTGAGAAAGTCCAGAAACAGATATCTCTACACACCCACCAATCCAACAATACAGGAACAGTGATCAATACCTCCTGGGTACAAAAACACAACCCAAAGTTACACTTAATTCCATAAAATCCAAGCATCACAAATCTGCTGGGAACAGTCCCCTTAATGCGAAATTTTCACCTGTAAAACGAACTCCAAAAATTCCAATAAAAATATCACAGCGAGTGTCTCGTCGAGACCTTCGAAACGGGTATATGTACGCCCAAATCCGAGCCCCGTAGGCCGAGTTACAAATTCCACAGTACAGGTTCGCAAACACTCACAACCACACAACTGTAAACTCAAACACAGATAAAAGGGGAATAGTATACCTTCGGGCAAGCCTCAGAAAAATCCCGGAAAAATACAATGATAATCCTTGCGATGAGTAGATCCAAAAAGTGTATAGGCTCATCTCGATCCGACACTCGGGTGCGGAGATAAAATTCCGGCAAGGGGCCGCTGTCCAAAAACTCCACCAGAAAATAGCGGCTTAGAAATGCCTCGAAAACCATGTCATAAACTCTGAATCCAGCAAGATGATCAACACGAAAGTCGAAGACGTACCTCTCGTGATTCCAACGCCGCAGAAATCGTCCAAAAATACTGACGGAGTAGCTCGGTAGACCTCTCAGATCAAACTGCGACGATAACGGGCCTCCGATGAAAAATCGCCACACTGCGCTCCGATGCCGAAGTCGTCGACGCCGCGGCTTCCAAAAAATCCGGGCCTCTGCCAGAAGATGCGCAAGATGAAGATCTCCAACTTTGCTAAAGGGGCCATGGGTAGGGGAGCTCGGGAAAGGGGGCAAAACTCCCCCACAAGACAGCTATTTATAGGCCCAGCCCGAAAATCCGAATTTTGGACTTTTGGCCCAAAGTTTCGGGCGCTTGGCACTTCCGGGCTGCTACAGTAACGGGCCGGGCCCGTTACTGTTCACGCCCGAAAGCCCCTAGGCCCGCCACGCGTCCACCGACACTCCCCGCGCCCGGCGTACGCGCGCCCGCGAATCGCGGAGCGACATGTGGCCGACACGCGGGCGTGGGGTGGCTGCGCCCGGCCAATCGCGGGGCGCCACGTGGCGCCCCCACGTTGCCTCCCAACCGCCCCGCCGTACGGCCACCTGCTCCAGCCGCAGCGTGGACCGCGCGCACCAGGACCCGCCAACCACGACCGGCCACGTGTCCGCACCCGGTCCACCGTGCACCCGCGCCTCTTCCGTGGACCGCGCCCGCTGAGCCGGCCAACCAGAAGGCGCCACGCGTCCTCCGCCCGGTGCACGACCTCCGCGGTGGACCGCGCGCCTCCGCCGCCGCCAACCGCCGCGCTCCGCCGCCCGCCGCCGCCGCCGGCGCCCCTCCGGCGGCCGGAACAGTACCAAAATCCTCGAAATGCGTGTTTTCGCATCCGGACTCCGAAAAATACAAATAAATAGCCCGTTTCGATCGTTTTCGCGCGCTGAATCCAAATCCGAAGTCCAATTTGCCAAATTCCACTTCTAAAATTTGCCGAAAATTCTCGGAGAAGTGTTCTTTACTCAAATTCCGCGCTGAGTCCAATTTTAATATCCATTTCGCGCGAAACCACATCTAAACATCCGACGGGGTCCTCCGATCACTCACGTGATTCATTACACACCCGAAGTCCATCACTTAAGTCCAAATTGGTGCAGAAACACGGCCGACATGCCACATAGGCCTCCAGAAGCTGCTAATCGCACTGTAGAAGCCCTGCGGAGATCTGGGTCACCACACCTCCCCCACTAAAAGAAAGTTTCGTCCTCGAAACTAGCTCAACCCAAAAGGTGCCACAAAAACAAGGGTAGGTACATAACACTGCCGTCTCCAGCTCTCAAGTCACCTGTCACTCCCCGTGATTACTCCACAACAACAACAACAACCGGTACGGCATGGCCCAAATTGCATAATTCTCTCATCTCATGAGCCAGAATTTGCAACGGCATCCTTCGTACCACAAGTACTCGCAGATCTCAAAGGAAACGAGTCCATCACGGGCGAGGAATCCACAAGCCTAACACTCCTGAGCTGAGACGTGGAAGGAAAAGGCTGGGGGAAAAGAGAGAACAACCAATGTAGCACGCACCAAAACCGCTCCCTAGTGCCAGCTCAACCAGGCGATCCGAAACATACCCCATACGGTCGTCCAGAGAAAAGAAGCCCTAATCGGCTAGGGTCCTCGCTCAAACACTCTCGGATCCTGACCAATCGCATGGACTGCTTCACCACAGTCTACCGTCAAAAGGGACCCTCAGGGACACAACCTCGAGCCCTGTTCCGCAACGGTCCCACCCAGCGCCAGCAACGGAATCATCAAACTCAACCCCAAATAGCTCTCCGGTTCCAGGTATCCGCCACCACAGTGGCCCTAGCGGGGTGATACAAAATGCTCAAGAATAACCCAATGGTAACTCCACAGCCACTATGGGAGGCATCACTGACACAAGGTCCATCCCCCATCTCTGGCAAAGCTGCAATCGGCGCTAGTACCAGTCACATCATCCATTCGCCATGCTCTCCTGGCACTGCCAAATCCAAAAAAACTCCTCACCTCAGCAATAAATGTTGATCTCAGCCAAACTCAAATAGCATCCACATTGGCCAGAATTCCACCGCCGCTCCTATGGCTAACACAATGTGACCCAAGAAGGTAAGCTTCTAAAGCTAAAACTTGTATCTCAATAATCTGGCATACAGCTTCATCCACACAGCATGGTAACACATCCACCAGTGCTCCTCATGCTCCCAGCTGCTCAGGGAGTAGATCATAATATCCCTGGAGGATCTAGTTACCAAAGCAATCAAGTACAGCTGGAGCACAATTCCTCAAACCAAAAGAGTGGCAGGGCGCTAATCAATCCAATTGGCCTTACTAAAACATAATGCCCCTACCGTGTCCTGAACACCATCTTGGCGAAATACTCAGCCGTATGATTCCAAAATCTGTACCTGCATCAATCGTACAACTGCCGGAGTATAATTCCATCAAAAGGTCCAGAATAATACTTGGACCTGTCTACACTCGACCCATAAAAGGGCCCTCACAGTCGTGTATCAACGATGTGGCATCACCACCGTATATCAACGGCGTGGCACTAGGTCAAACAGACCCCTCGATCCATCAGATCCCGCAACTGCGCCATCAGCTCTCACAGCTCTACTGGCAATATTCAATGAGGTGCTGTCGAGGGTGGCGCGGTTCCCCGAACCACGCCAACTCAATC
Source organism: Tillandsia leiboldiana (assembly GCA_029204045.2). Classification (NCBI taxonomy): domain Eukaryota; kingdom Viridiplantae; phylum Streptophyta; class Magnoliopsida; order Poales; family Bromeliaceae; genus Tillandsia; species Tillandsia leiboldiana. The sequence goes on from CM055078.1 coordinate 17,462,587, forward strand.
TCTATCTCCCTAACCGGCGGCATTATCAACAGCTCAGGTGAAATCACACCCGGAATCTCGTGGCAACAGAGATATCTTTGGGTCCCGGTGCCGCCGTAAGCACCTCTCACACTGTCGCTATAACCAGTGTGCTCTAACGACCTCAACAACCAAATCTCCTCTCGTCTGCCTCGCAGAAGGTCAAAGTCCCCTCCTTTCGCAGTCTAACATCCTGTAGCACTGTGCCAACCAAAACCCAAGCACTAGGTCGAAACGCCGAACTGCCATAATTACCAATAAGTCTACTCGTATATCTCGCGGCCTCAACTGCATAGGGCATAGACCACAAGCCTCCCCCACATACACAACACTAACAGGAACCTGTACCTCAAGTGCATGTGGTAACAAATCTGCCTCTAGTCCATTGCAGGAATGCAACATGCTCCTACTCCGACTGCTGTGATGAAATCACACCTGCGACAACTCGATCCACTACCGTGGCGCCCTCCAACCGGGCGGCACAGATTCATCCGCTCAAAGCAAGTGGTTGTCGCCCAATCTGCCTGAAAATCAGGACTATCCACAAGGGAGCACGTCCTCTGTCTCTGCTCACATTGAGGCGACGAATAAAGTCCTCCGCAGATAACAAATCCACGCTACTGCTGCGCCACTCCGATAAAGAGGTTGATGCTACCATCGGGGTCCACCCGATCTCTGGCATCACGGGAACCCGTTATCCAGGAAAATAAAATCAGAAATGTCTCTGCCGGCCGGTCTGTCCTCCATCACCCGACGCCAAACGCCGATATCCAGAACTCGCCTCTGGCGGCCGATCCCTATCCAAAGAAACTGCAGCGTCATGCTCCACACACAATGCCTACCCATCGAAGCGTCAATAATCCAAAACGGAGGGACCAACTAAACTGAAAGGTATCCTGGCGCAAACCATTCCCCGTCAAACATATCCTATGCGCCTCGTCCCTCGAAACCTGGAGCGTGCAGTTCGACAACTGTATAAACTCCCTAGCACATGGAGGCTCTCCGAGAGTCTCTCCATCACCACCAACCCCAATTCTGCCTACAAAGGCTCCAACTCAAACCTATGAATCGGGATGGTTCAGACTGCCGGGACTGGCTCCATCGATCAATGATGTCCCTAAGCTCAGCTACTATCCACTATCCACCCTGCCTCGGTGCCTCGGCACTGCTCGTCGGCACGGAGGGGGCTGCTCGCTCCATCGGCGCCACTGGTACAACTGAAGATACCACTGCATAGGAAGAGAGTACTGGAGGACACTCAAGCGGTACTGTAATTAACTGTGCTCTCTGCTCCAACAAGCGCATCAAACATTCCATGGCCTCCTCCTGGCATCGGACAACCTCCGACGTCTGTGCCATCTGGATCCATAACTCTTGGGTCTCGCTCTGCTCTGATAGCTCTGCCTCCCGCTGCTCGGGTTACTAATCAGATGCGGAAAGCGCATTCCTCACAGCACGACGTCTCACAAGCATCGTAGACCACTGCACAATAACAAACATCAGGACACAACAACCATACGACCCAATCCAGCGAAAGTCTAAGACATGTTATCAATTCCACAGCATTATGTTGTCTGCAGCCAACATAATCGCTTAGGAGCATAAACATGCCAATCACTCATCCCGTCTCTTGGGAGAGGTACAAAACTCGATCAGGACTCTCGCTAAAAGTCACGACTCTCACGTAGTCATCCTAATGTCCAACCACAAGCCTAGGGTGTCTAAGTCCTCAATGACCTACAACCTAGGCTCTGATACCACTCTAATCAGTCACGCCCCGGGGTCGAAACTGCGACCCGGCTCGCAACAGATCCGCCACCTATGCCAAACCCGCATAGGCGAAGCGTTCTACCTGCAAGAGAAGTACTACAGCTAAACAGATATCAGAGCTAAAAATAAAAAGTCTGCTGTATAACTAAATCAATCACCGTACAACTGGAAATAATACAACAATGTCCGTCTCCCAAAAAGATAATCATACAATATCCTCATATACAAACTCAGAACTCAACCGGGAGGTATCTCCAATAAATACATCAGTGTACAGGCTCTCAATACATAACAATCCTCACTACAACAGTCTCTCAAAGAAGGAAAATAAAATAACTAATCTACTGAAGCTCTCCTCGGAAGGGGTACCGCTACACTCCAACGACGGGTAGGGAACTAGCTCGCGACTCCCTCGCTCGGTCAGAAGGATCAGCAACAGGAACAACAGGAACCAGAGTAGAAGTTCCTGTAGGAAAAGACACCACGACGGGTGTGAGAACTACGTCCCAAGTAGTTCTCAGTGGGTGCCGCCAACAAGCCCGACGGTCTGCCCACTAAGTCCACTAGAGGCATAAAGTAGCAAAAGCAATGCTGTAAGGAAAGCTGGAAAAGTAAACTCTACAGCTACTATGCCTCTACCTAGATGCTCAAGGAGTGGAACAGAAAGAACATGATGCCACAACTAACTCTCATCTCTGATCACCCAATCTGAACTGACTGCCTCATCAGGTCCAGTCAAGCCTGCGCCAACCTACTGCCGTTACGTCCCGGAGGAGCGGACTTACGTAGGGCGTCCATGGCTGCCAACAAAAGCACAGCCAGAGGGACAACTGCAACAACAAGTCGCGAAAGAACATCTCATCTCACGCGGGTACAACAACCCGGTCTCGCCTACTCCGGAGTGGCCCTCGAGGGGAGCGACCCGCTCGAGTCAAAGTAACCCATCTCAAGTATCTCTGTAAAGTATCTCTGTAAAGTATCTCTGTCAAGCCAAATGCGGCTCATGCAGGCTATGATCCACGATCAAACAGATCGGTAACTCCAAGCTCAAACACAACTCAGTCGGAAAAAGAACCTCGACTCAAACAGCTAAGTCGGAGAACCCTCAACGACTCAATCTGATAAAGCACGACCATGGCTGAGTCGGGAAACTTCCACGACTCGATCTGCCAGAACCCCAAGATCCTCAAAGCTAAGTGGGAGAACCATCTCCACCACTAAATCAGAGAAACAACCTCTAGATCACACTCTACCAACTCATAGCACAAAGTCGCATCCACTGCGAACAACTGCCTCTACAGGCCAACATCGCATCCACTGACCCGAGGAAGGGTCCGGAAACCCCGAAAGACTAGAACCTACAATCCAAATCAAACAAGAACAGGCTTTAGGCATAGCCTCTCGTTGTTCTCGTCCCAAGAAGAATGCAGACCTTAGAACCCAGACCACTCGAATCATCTCGGGTGGTTAATTATAGGAAAAGGTGACATTTCTTACTGAAGCCCTTTGATCTGTAAGAAATCCATATTTCATGATTTTTAGTTCTTTTTAGGAAAACAGTTGAAACCAAGTTTTATATCCAAGTCTCGAAGGGCTAATGCCTTCGTCCAATCAAACATGAACCGACTCCGGCGACCCTACGATGCTTGGAAGAAACCATTTGGTTGATAAAAATCATATGAGTGTCCAAAAAGGTTCTGGGTTTAAGGTCCTGCTAACACTGATCTACCGCTGCCACTAACACAGCGGCGACAGATAAAACAAGAAAAATAAAACATCTCGGGACCGCCGTCTACCCAACGGCTCCCGCTACAGAAGAACAACCAACTACATCTACCAGACGCCACTCTGCTCCCAAGCACGAGTGTAACATGCATCCCACACTAAAAGATAACACCTGACCACTCGGCCCACTACCCGGGCGAGGAAGAACACTATGTCCAGGAAAGTAGAAGTGTGGATGTCTAAAGCAGAAATAACCCTAGCCCAAGTGAGGGTTTTCTACTAGTCTGGTTACACATGCAACATATGACGGGGTGCTAGGTCAAGTTCCAATAACTATAATTTACAGATGGTAGAAAGCAAGGAGATGACAATACCATCAGATAATACAAGGAATAGCAATTCCTACATTCTAACATGCTGCACAAGCATTTCACTATCATGCATAGTCCTACTATAGCAGATTTTAAAGCACAGTCCATCAATCTTGGAGACAAGGCCACCCACCTGAAAATGCTAACTGTCCGGAGTCGCACAGCTGAGAAAGTCCAGAAACAGATATCTCTACACACCCACCAATCCAACAATACAGGAACAGTGATCAATACCTCCTGGGTACAAAAACACAACCCAAAGTTACACTTAATTCCATAAAATCCAAGCATCACAAATCTGCTGGGAACAGTCCCCTTAATGCGAAATTTTCACCTGTAAAACGAACTCCAAAAATTCCAATAAAAATATCACAGCGAGTGTCTCGTCGAGACCTTCGAAACGGGTACCTGTACGCCCAAATCCGAGCCCCGTAGGCCGAGTTACAAATTCCACAGTACAGGTTCGCAAACACTCACAACCACACAACTGTAAACTCAAACACAGATAAAAGGGGAATAGTATACCTTCGGGCAAGCCTCAGAAAAATCCCGGAAAAATACAATGATAATCCTTGCGACGAGTAGATCCAAAAAGTGTATAGGCTCATCTCGATCCGACACTCGGGTGCGGAGATAAAATTCCGGCAAGGGGCCGCTGTCCAAAAACTCCACCAGAAAACAGCGGCTTAGAAATGCCTCGAAAACCATGTCATAAACTCTGAATCCAGCAAGATGATCAACACGAAAGTCGAAGACGTACCTCTCGTGATTCCAACGCCGCAGAAATCGTCCAAAAATACTGACGGAGTAGCTCGGTAGACCTCTCAGATCAAACTGCGACGATAACGGGCCTCCGATGAAAAATCGCCACACTGCGCTCCGATGCCGAAGTCGTCGACGCCGCGGCTTCCAAAAAATCCGGGCCTCTGCCAGAAGATGCGCAAGATGAAGATCTCCAACTTTGCTAAAGGGGCCATGGGCAGGGGAGCTCGGGAAAGGGGGCAAAACTCCCCACAAGACAGCTATTTATAGGCCCAGCCCGAAAATCCGAATTTTGGACTTTTGGCCCAAAGTTTCGGGCGCTTGGCACTTCCGGGCTGCTACAGTAACGGGCCGGGCCCGTTACTGTTCACGCCCGAAAGCCCCTAGGCCCGCCACGCGTCCACCGACACTCTCCGCGCCCGGCGTACGCGCGCCCGCGAATCGCGGAGCGACATGTGGCCGACACGCGGGCGTGGGGTGGCTGCGCCCGGCCAATCGCGGGGCGCCACGTGGCGCCCCCACGTTGCCTCCCAACCGCCCCGCCGTACGGCCACCTGCTCCAGCCGCAGCGTGGACCGCGCGCACCAGGACCCGCCAACCACGACCGGCCACGTGTCCGCACCCGGTCCACCGTGCACCCGCGCCTCTTCCGTGGACCGCGCCCGCTGAGCCGGCCAACCAGAAGGCGCCACGCGTCCTCGCCCGTGTTGCACGACCTCCGCGGTGGACCGCGCGCCTCCGCCGCCGCCAACCGCCGCGCTCCGCCGCCCGCCGCCGCCGCCGGCGCCCCTCCGGCGGCCGGAACAGTACCAAAATCCTCGAAATGCGTGTTTTTCGCATCCGGACTCCGAAAAATACAAATAAATAGCCCGTTTCGATCGTTTTCGCGCGCTGAATCCAAATCCGAAGTCCAATTTGCCAAATTCCACTTCTAAAATTTGCCGAAAATTCTCGGAGAAGTGTTCTTTACTCAAATTCGCGCTGAGTCCAATTTAATATCCATTTCGCGCGAAACCACATCTAAACATCCGACGGGGTCCTCCGATCACTCACGTGATCCATTACACACCGAAGTCCATCACTTAAGTCCAAATTGGTGCAGAAAACACGGCCGACATGCCACATAGGCCTCCAGAAGCTGCTAATCGCACTGTAGAAGCCCTGCGGAGATCTGGGTCACCACACCCTGAGTTGTAGCTTGAGTTGTTTTCGTTGCTCTAACTGCTGGGGGGTCAGACTTGACGTTCCTCCAGGTAATTTACCTGTCTCACATCCTCAGTTAACGCAATCTAGCTGTCTCACATCCTCAGTTATAGCATGAATCTTGTTGATCGTATCAGGTGTGATTCTGAACTATCAATTTTGTTTCTCTCATCTATGTTTACTTTTAATCTTCTTATTTATTATTTCCTTAATGAATAATAATTAAATAATAAAATTAATAGGTTCTTATTTGAAAGTTGTAAAATCTATTTCTGTTTTTTTTATATACATTCCTCTTATTTTCTAAAAGAGTAAAAAAATTATAATTAACATTTGTTAGATATTCGCAAACTAGTTATGCAATTTATTCAAATAAAATAAAATTTTCAAAAGGATATAGTATTATATTTTGAATGGCAGATAATACGAATACCCTAAACCACAAGAGATTTATTTATTTTGCAAATGTACGTACTAAAATAAATCAGTAAATTGGTATTCTAATTTACATTTGATTGATAAATCAAATATAAATGCTTAAGTAGAAGAATTTGAAGAACTAATTGAATGACTATGTTGATGTAATAATTAATTGAATTCTTTAAATTTTGAATACTTAACATTCAATCAATTAAATCAACAAAACTTAAATGGCAATTGTTGTTATAAGAAATTTTCTTCTACAACGATAAATAATTACTGTATCTAGACAAATTTCGACACAACGAATTTGGATAAAACTCTTGGGAGTAAGTGGCTTATAAATAGATTATATATATACATGATTAATGCTATTTGTATATTTCAAGTGTGATGTATATTTTATATTCTATTTATTTAAGGATGTGAATTTTATCGATCATTTTAAAAATGACCGATAAATTAGTCACATCCTTAGATGAGGTGGAAATGTATATATATATATATTTATTTATTTATTATTTATTTATTTATTTATTTTTTCGTGTATTTGGTTTTCGAACGAATAGATTAGAGCTAGCAAGCAAGAGGCATACTTTCTCATTCGGCGAAAAATTAGTACGCATTTCCCTCCTCCAATCTTTCACCATGGCGGAGGAGGTACCTCAATCCCTCCCCACAACGAAGCAGGAAGAACCCCAAACCCTTCCTCCCAAACCAGAAGCCCCCGTACCTACGCCGGCTCCGGCGGCTCCGCCACCTCTCCCGGCGGCGCCGCCGCCGCCGGAGCCTCAGACGAAGAAGAGGAAGCTGGAGGATGTGGGTTTCCACAACTCCGCCTACTTCAAGATCCACACCATCGTCAAAGACCTCCGCCCCCTCTTCCTCGAGGTTTCTTTCTCTAAATCCCCTAAGATTTGATCATCGAGAAGTTCTTCTTCTTTTGAGGGAATTAAAAGGAGTTTGAGACATTGTCGTTTTGTTCTACAAACGGTTCCTTGATATTTGCATCGGAATCTTTCCGCCGAACCCAAAAGTGGTGTTAGGGTTCGAGCGAAATTATGTCAGAAGGATTTATGCTAGCAGCTTTATCCTACCCTACGCACGAAATTTTGATCGCAGTTATAATTTAGTATATTCAGGGGGTAAAATTGAATTAATCGGTATTTATCGACTCAAAAAGCGTTCTCTTCTCAAATTTTTAGCTATTTGGTGATGATGATACGCCTCTCTCACGCATCTATAGCTAGAAAAATCATGTACAACCAAGTCCCTGAAATGCTAAACCCTAATGGAGAAATCTGAACTAGAAAGGCTCTTCGGATGAGTCGAAAACTTTTTGTGAGCTTTGAGGCACAACCAAAGCCCAATTCAGAATCTGTGCGAAATTTACAGCAAAAGCTTTTATTAGTGAATTCCTTCAAAAGTTGTTGTATAATCGACTGTAGAACCTCTATTATTCTGGTACACAGTGAATTTATACTGGTTTGAAAGCCATAACTGTTTGGTAGTTTATGTATAATATGTGATAAAACTGGGATCTACTCTGAAAAGTCTTTTCTCTTTTGTGTTGAAGGTTGTTCAAGCCCCTGATTTTCGGAATAGCAATGCAGCTCATGACATTCTAAACCGTATGTATTCGGCTCATCAATCGTCTCGAGAGATTCCTAACATGGTTTTTGTCTTTATCTTATATGGCGCAAATTATTTTGTAGAGATTAGTACTTTGACGGAGTTATCGAAGCAACTGAGAAATGACCTGACCCAACAGTCTGTGGAGGAGCTAAGAAACCATCAGAAGAATCTAAACCTTTGGCTGGGCCGTCAAGAAAGAGCCAACCAATAATTTCCAAGAGGTTAATGCATCAAATGCCACATGATCCCAGAGAGCTTGCAGAAAAAACCAAGACCCAGCGAAACAAAAGACTCCCCAAAGCAGATTGAAGATGGGTTTCTAGGGTCTTACGTCGTTGGCGGATCCCCGGTCGGCTGGAACTTTCTTGCTTACTCGGGTATCAAAACGGTCTATTATGGTGTGACCAAGGAGGAATTCGGTCACGTCAAGCCGCCAAGTAGAAGATCTCAGTCCTAGTTTCGATTAGTTCAGCTTTCAATAGAAGAGCTTAATGCCCCTGTAATGCAAAAGCCAATGCTAACTGTTGTATTATACCTGGTGCAATGGATTTTATTCTGTCATGCAAGGCAGGGAATGTATTTCTCAAGCCAGGAACAAGACTGATTGTAGTTAGATCGATTTAGTTGCTGCTGTCTCATTATGTTGGCTGATCCACAGGGAAACGAGCCAATCTTTTCATCTTTTCCTTTATCTGAATTATAAATTTTCTGCATGAGATGCAATGAGTCAGAGAAGAAGTTCACTGTGGTTTGCAAGTTAATATTTCCACAGTTTTCCCATGTCTGACAACAGCATTCAGATTCTTGGGTTTCACATAGTAAAATATGTTTGGAGTAAGTGGATCTAGAGTGCTTCTTTCGTCGGACATTTATATAAGGGTTTTTCTCTGTTAAGAATGTAATTGTGATTGAAGATTAAGGAGCATTAACGGTATCTTGAGGTTTTGTTTTTTTTTTTTAAATCATAGAGAAACTATTCTTAGGGGTGGAAGCAGTTTCATTTCTTGACTACATTTATGAAACTCTTCTCGCTTAATTACTGTCCAAATGTTCGGTTTAATGAGATGAAACTCCCCTTTCTCAATACATATTTACATTCTATGTTCTCATTGTTC